>JAEQBH010004991.1:0-216627 GCA_016808115.1 Tetrastigma voinierianum | reverse complement strand
TTACCCTTCGTGCACACGAGAGGATGCCTTCGAGGTCAAAGGAGAAGAAGAGGGTCATTGTGGCCTGGAACACTATGGTTTGCAAATATCGGGACAATTTTGATATATTTGGTTTGTAAAGAGTTGTACATCAAACTTTATAATATGGTAGTTAGATGTTTGCAAGAAAATATAAAGAATGGAATTCCTACGAATCTTTTGATTAATAAAGATGGACATTCGGATCATCCGACTCAATGTAATATTCTATTGTGTTGATGGGTTAAGCAAACTAGAGTTCTAAGCTGTGGTGTCATAGCGGAAAATGAAATAGTACAATTTATTGTTTTGGTCCAAGTTAAGGAAGACACTGATTAATGTTAAGCTCAACTTCAACTACGCCCCTTTCTTTCAAATATAATATAACGTAAATTCAAGACTTGAGATAAGATTACCTAATGTGTTAGAGGTGATCAATGATTTGCGAAGACTAACATAACGCTATTTACAACAAGGTTGATAAAACAGTTTAAGAGCTCACCACACCTTTAGTGCTTAATGTTGTCTTGATTCAATTTATGGTCATGATGATGGATGATAGTAGATTATTTATGATAGTCGTAATTCAAAGCAGTATCTATTGTTGTTTCGATAATTTCATTTTATCATATTATACTTTGTGAACATGTTTGTGACTTTTTATTGTCTCTTTATAGTTTATATAAGACTGTATTTAGCTTCAATTTTCTGTGATAAGTTTTTTGGTGTAATTTAAAGATTTATTTGACTATTAGTTATATCATTAGTATTATGAATCATATATCACTCGATTTTTGTAAATTTATTATGCTTTAATCGAGATTATAATTAAAATAAATTTATAAAAAATTACCATGAATTAATTTGAATAGACATTATTAAATTGACAAATTAGACAACCAATGATCGCACAGACAATTTTACTAAATTTCATGTTAGGGTAAGAAAGATGTAACTTTGACTACAAAATTTACTTTACAATAAATAGCTGCTTAAATGTAATTACAAATATCGATAACAAAACAAGAGGTAAGTCATTTTCCAACAAAACATAACAAGAAAATTATCTACCACAACCAAAAGTCCATTTATTTTACTTTTGTAAGTTTTTAACGAGAGAGATATTACCATAACTTGTTCCATAGGAAATTAGTGTACACTAATTATCATTAGTACTTACCTACAAATTATCACACTCGTGTCAGTAGGTAAGTGATTTTCCGATAAAAATACAAAGAAAATTACCACTGATACTAAACTAAAAAGTCTATATGTAAATTACCTAATATTTACTTTTGTAGGTTTTTTTGATCAGAGATATTAATCTACAAATTTCAATTGGTCACTTCTGCTAAAATGTTCAAGAAAAACTTTAATTTCTTAGTGTATATGGTTAAATAAAAAAAAATGATATGTGAGAAAGAAAAGATAAAAATGAAACCCAGATGATTTCAAGCCAAAACCATATTTTTTTCTTGAAGGAAAAGACTAGTAAAGAAAACTAAGAAAAGAATAGGCTTTCTGTAGATAATCACAATTTAATTTATTAGAAGGGTGAATAGAGGGATTTAAGGGGGTCACATTCCTATTTTAATACTAAGAAAGAAAAAAGCTTATTTTTTATTTTATATTATAATCGCAATTTCATGATAAAATAAAAAATAGGTAAATAAAAATTGTATCATGTCAATAAGAAAGAGTTATACTTGAAAAATTACTTAAATATTAAAGAAGAAAATATACTAAAATAAAAAAATGGTTCTCACTTATATGTATTAAAAGAAAAGAATATATTTTTAATTTAAATTATGATTTAAAGATGAGGGGACACAAGGAATGGGCTAGTAACTAAAGTATATAATTTCCAATTATATAAGGAAATTAAATTATTATGCTTTAGAATTACACATTTAACATCCAAAAATCCTTTCTAGAATGTAGGAGGACATTTATGTTTAAAATTAATTATATTAAAAAAGTATTTCATCTTTACCAAAATGTGACAAACCTTGTCCATATATACGTATAAATGTCAGAATTACAAGATAAGTACTTTTCTATGAAGTTAAATGATGGACATTTATTTTCATTGTTACTTAATCCATAATTCTAACATCCTAATATCACCTCTATTTTTTTATCAAAAGGGGTGTTGGAAAATTATGAATGAAATTAATAAAATTCCTTGATCGATGCGTATTCTAGGAGTTGGTCTAAAATTTAAGAGACGGAAGCTAAACCTCTTGGAGATCTCATGTCACGGATTTTTATATAAGTGACAGTCGGTCTTTCATGGAATATAGCATCAATTTATCGAAGTCTGCGGTTTTCTATTTGTCCTTCTTCCAAAGAACAAAGAGAACACATTTTCGGGCTTGTCGAATGGCAAAGAAAGTGCTTGAAGCAACCATTCAATTATAATCAGACATCCCGGGAGATGATGCCTTGAAATCTCAAAGCACCAATGAAGAAGGTGAATTGAAAAAAAGAATATTTTTCTGGGAAAATGGAAAATATTATTGGGAAAAAAATTCTCCAAAGAAAATAATGGGTATGGTTATTGGAAAAACCCCAAAGGGGCATATATATTTTAGATAAAAAAAGATAGTGTCCTAAAAAGGAACCTTTTCAAAAATAATAATGAATATCGATCTTAAAATAGTCAGTTGGGCTTTTTTTTTTATAAAAAAAATCTCTTTTAATTGGAAATTAAAGGTTCTGGCTACCAAACAAACAAGTGGTTTGATGGTTGAAAATTCAAGGTAAAGGGACAAGGAAAGTATCTGAACTTGGAAACCTCGAAAGATCCACTACTTACCAGAGCCCAAACCAGCTAGGGCTATGGTGTTAAGTTATCGGAAACTAACTTTTTCTCGGAATGGAATCTAATCCAATATCAGAAGTAGATCGACCACCAAGTAGTTATATAAGCCAGCATCGGGAAGTGCAGCAAGAATGATTTAGAAATTCTTTAAACAAATGGTTATTTTCAAATTCACAATGGAATTTGTAAAACCCGAGAAAAATTCAATTTTTCTGAAAAAGGGCAAACAAGACGATCATAATAGTTCCAGTTTAATAACCCAGCTTTTTGATCTCTGAATGATAAACTGACTTCACCGTATTAATTTGTCTCACAAATGTTACCCAAATGACTTCATTCATTCCGGTAGACAATGAATTTATGTGTTTTTCAGATATCGGTGTCGTAGACATGGAGGGAGTGCCGTATGGCAAGGAAACCTGAAAATTAGGAAATTTTCAAAATGGAAAATAGACAATAATACAATAAATCACAAAATGGTTTAGTAGCCTAGAAAATTTTCAGATCTCTGATGACGAAACAGACGCCTATAGATTCGCCTCAGGAAATCCAAGGACCTTAAAATTTTATCTAATTTTGAATATCTGAATATTTTTACGATTTTCTGAGTAATAAGTCGCCAGTGACTCAAGAGATGAGATTTTTACAAAAATTTTGGAAGTCAAAAAATGGCTTGAGCTGTTCTGGCTAAAATACAATTGAATTAAAGAAAATAAAATTGTTTTTAGTAGAAACATACCTCGGTCGAGGGATACAGACATGATAAGAATGTGATTTATGTGTCCAAAAAATTTTTAAAATAAGAAAAGAAAAGAAAGGAAACAAAATGTTAAGGAAAAGAAAGAAAGCGAGGGGGAGATAGGATAGGTTGAATCGCTGAGAGCAAGTGAGAGAGAGAAGGAAAAAGCCGCTTTCTTTAAGATCTGAGATCAGTCGTGGGCTGAAAGAGGTAAAGTTTCGCCCACGCATTGAGGCTACGATGGGTACCAACTTTGAGTTTTTCAACAACTCCATGAGGCGAATTTTCCTATTTTGGAATAATATTTTTACTCAAAAGCCAAGTGTGTAATGTACAGTTGTCTTCGGGGCCGGGATAGGGTCATGTGATTTAGTCCTAAGATTTTAATTAAATGTAATTTTGAACCCACTGTGAACTATAATTGTTATATTTTTTGGTTTTGATCATGGGATTGATGTTCCTGCCTTGTGGTGTTTGGTATCATAGTAATTCTAAGGATTTGAACCTAGCTGACCACAGAGGTATCCCGCTTTTGGGTGGGTCTGATTCGGGCCATTTGTAAAATAAGGTAAGTAAATAAGAATATACATAAACTGTTAATATGTGTCAGAATGATGCATTAACATGGTACCAGGATAGAAATGAACCATGGCAGGAAATATAATTATCCTGAATTTATAAATGTTGCATGTAGCATGACATAAAGACAGAATTATGGCATGATTGCATCATATGACCGTATCACATCGCATTGGCCTGTGTGGTGCATGTACTGGGTATCACTATTCAGAATGTGCGGTGAGTTTTTAAATGGGACAACGTCCAAAATCGAGCATCGCAGTCAGGATAAAACAATAATAATATAAATCACGCAAGGTTGAGAGTAAGATGGGGTAGATCCTCTCAGTGAAAGCACCTAAATTTATATGCGTTGGGATGATGATCACATCAGACGTGGAAAGCTCGTAAGAATGTCGATACGGTGATCGTCCAGTTGTGGTGACCTCGAAAAGACGTGGCCCATGAACAACACATGAGATTTGATAAAAATCTATGAATATCGAGGGAAGGTCCGTATCAGCTTAAGTCATCACCCAAGACTAATGATCGGCTTCTTTCTTACCGGCATCGCAGGTGAGGGAGTCATCAGACCGGTCAGGCACGAGGAATTTATCTCATGGCATACATTTAATATTCCATGGCATAGATTGCATTATTTATATGGAATGATCGACGTTACGGTTGCCATCGCATGTGCATTTTAGGTAGAACAGCATTATGGAGAATTTTCTTCATCGGTGATTATTCATCGCAGTTATGGGAACCCCTTCAAGTACAGGGGTGTATAGTGGGAGACAGACGCTTCCGAAGAGGTCGTGATTATGAAGAAGGTCATGTGTGACGTTGATATACTTTTGAGTAACATTTTTGTAAAAATTATTTCAGATAAAAGAATTGTAATCAATTCCTTTTTGGATTTTAGCTTGTCAGTATCAGCTCGTATGTAATTGTGTAAGAGTATCGTGACTCGACTCTTACTGAACGGTGAATTAAAGCGTTTTATTTTCTATTTTCTTAGATTTAAACAGAATGAATAGGTCCCAGCTGAATGTATATCGATATTGATTGTAGATTTAATCTCGTCAATACTACTTTATGCAGACTCTGAAGGGTCACAATATACTAAGATAGGTCAGATATCATAGAGGCTTCCAAACAAAAAGTGCCAGACTTCGCCTGATGCCAGAAAATATGATCTCGATAAATCAGACACAACAAGATGGTATTTGGGTCACCAAATCCACAGAATTCCGGTCGACGAAGCTATCAACCTGACCTCTTGCTCTCGTGGGTCATATGGTATTACCATGTGGATGCCACATGGCACCTTAGGAGATGGACACATGGCATGATAGTCATGTGGAGTAGCAAGTGACACATGGCACTTAGATGAATGGTTCATTTAGAACCATGTGTCATGTTGTGAGGAAAAGATAGGAAAGTGAGGGGAAACTTCCCCACTTGATCAATTCGGTGGAAAAGAAAAGAAAGAAAAGAAAGAAAAGAAAAAAAGAAAAGAGAAAGGAGACATGTGGCATGTGAGGATGAGAGCATAAAAGGGTTTCCACTTTAAAGAAATTGGAAGAAAGAAAATCAAAAATAGAGAAAGCCAAAAGAAAAAGGAAGAAATCGATAGAGAAGAGAAAGAAGGAAAAAACAAGGAAAAAAGAAAAAAAGATAAGTGGAAAGGGGAAAAAGTGGTGTATAGTTTCACTTATTCTAAGATTTGGTGGTAGCGACGGTACATCTGCTGGCAGCAAGAGGAAAGTCATCGCGCGAATGGAAGAGCCGGTGTGCTGACCCAGTAGGTTTTCGCCAAACTCTAAGAGCTGGGGGTTTTTCCTACTCGCGACAACCTAGCGCTATTTAACACGCTGAGTTTTCGGCTGATCGAATAGGGATTCTACCCTGAAGATTCGGACCGGAATGTTGGAAATGTTCGGGACCGCCGGAGCGCCCAGTGTTTGAGGATCGCTTTGACTGCTGGATCAATGCGCTCTTCAAGTTTGCTTGTGGTTTTGTTTGGGGCTATTACTACTAGAAACATGATCTTTAAGATAATAGAAACTGAATGGTCTGATCGCCGCGAGGGACCAGAGGTGCCCTGCTTTCTGGTCCGAGATTTGGGGACCATTTTATTGTTGTCGTTGAACAACGGCTACGCAAAGTCAGAAAATCTATATGGATAGATGCCACAAAGATGGCAACATGGATTCCATGGAAGGATAAATTATATGTAGAAAGAGTAATTATCCATGATTTATTAATGTCGCATGTAAGACCATCATGGCTAATATGAATCGTATGAAATGACATTTGCATCTCATATAACGCGATTAAGTGGAAACGGTGAGTGTACAGCTATGGTTTTCAACAAAGGTTAGAATTTAAGGGTCATTCAATAAAATTATATCGAGGGTGTCCAATAAATGAATTTGAGATTGTAGAAGTTATCTAACAAATGAATTTGATATCTGGAGGGTCATTCAATAAATGAGATGATATCTGGTGGGTTTTCCAAATAAATGAACTTTATATCGAGGGGTTGCCCTGTGTTATGAATACTCCGAGGGCTGTCCTTAAATGTGTTTTGACATCTAAGGGTCGTCTAATGAGTTCTCAAAACAAAATCTTTGTTTTTAAAGATATCATACATGGAAAAATGCATGGTGAGGAGTCATGGTGGACTCTGAGACACTGCATGGCATGAGACATTCAGTGAAATAAAACTTCACAGCCATCGGTGAGGGAATTAGAAACCCCGGTAAAATCTAATCTTCTCAAAAAGCGGTGCTCAGATTTCGATAAAATCCGCACTTTAGATTCTAATGACTAAACTACCACTTAATCGCTCTGTAAACAGCTACCACGTCTGACTTTACAATCCTAGGTGATAGCCTGACTTGCATGTTTCGAGGAAAACAGCCGTGAACATGAATCTGACACATTTATGTAATCTACAGAGCCATGTTAGGTGCGCAATTGAGCCAACTTGAGCTCAATTGTAGTCAGTGAATGATGTGGTCTCCTATCTGAGAAAATCAAAGAGTAGGCAGGATGTGTTTTATAAGAATCCAAGTCATCAACGATACATGTGGGCAAACAGGGATAGAAAGAAGATAACTTTCTCTCATTTTTGTCAACCAAGAATGAGAGGGAGAATGTATTTTAGAAAAGAGAGGGTTTTGTATAGAGAGAAAGCCCAACTCTCTCTGGGATTCTTTGCTGTTTAATTACTTGTTTCGTAGGTCAGAAAACAAAGTCATCTACGCCTGTGTGGCTACGCAGATCATTCACTAGAGTTTCAACAACCCAAGAGGTGTGGGTTTTCCGCACGATTGCATCCCTTTAAGAGCCTTGTTAATGGATTTGAGGGTATGAGGTCGTGAGAGGCCGGTTGATCAGTCCCGAAACTCGACTGAATGTCGAAATTTGGGACGTTTTTTTGGGATGTTCACTAATCTTAGTTTGGTAGGGAGCCAGGTTAGCAATTTATGCACAAATTATGGTTCAAAAGTTGTTAATGAATGGCTATGTGGATTTGCTCCATAAAGCGGGAAACGATGTTTCAGAGAGGGGCTTCCTACCGAACAAATTACTGCACTGAGTGGGACTGCTAAAAGTCCTGATTATTATTTGACCAAATGTATCCATAAAGGCAAAGATGTTGTGATGAATGGCTTGAGTATATGGAAAAAGAAATTGTTAATGCATGAAAATTTTAGCACTAATATGGAGTAAGCTTGGAATATATAAAATATAATTGTGGTGAGAGCCAGTCAGAATTAATTGATTGTTGATTGCAAATTAAGTGAGTTAATTCTTGATGTTATTGCTAAGAATTAGTTAAATATTGATGTTGTGAGTTAATTTTTGTTAATATATGCATGTAAAAATAGATAATATTGAATTGTTTGAATGGTATATCATTCCATATGCACCGGGTAATCTAGAACGGTAGGTAAGTGCATGACATGAAAGGAAAATAAAAGGAAAATGGTTATGAAGGAATTTACTAAGATTTTCCTGAGAATCGTGTCGTAGATTGGTCTAATAATTCAGCGCCAAAGAGCCTTATGGAATTTGTTTCTGGTGAGTTTTCAACAATTCACTTCTGAGGGTAGTCCAGATTTTTACCGGCTCAAGAGTATGTTTTCGGGAGAACAAAATCTTGTTGAATATCGATGTTTTCTACTCCTGGGCTTAGCATGCGAGGGAGTCAATGAGGGCTCGAGACACTGGAGCGGTGGGTCTGCATTCTATCCATATCAAGGTGATATTCAAGGTATCATGTATTGCTTAGGCCAGTTTGGCCAACCATTATATGCACTTAGCGGAAAACCCATGTGATACCCCAATTATCACGTCACCGCTGAGGGGAATATTATTTCAGTAATAGAGTGTTCTGAAATATACACTGCATTAGAGGCCGCAGAAGAAAACCGATATGTGGCTTGAATGTTGATTTTTTGTAAAATATGTACAGAATTCAAATTGTACAGGTGTTGGTATTAAGAGTGGTAATTCAACTCTCAACTATTGTAATATAAATGGTTGATTTCAAGTGAAAGATGTACGGGCCTGCGGGCTATTTTTACCATGTAATGGTCTCATGATATGAGACACGGTATTTCAGAGGTCGATGGTGGTCAATGGGACCCTGATTCGGGCTGGCCACGACCGGGAACGCGAAACCCAAGTGCGCGCACGCTGGCTGAGCTGGACAGAGCTTAGCTGGTTAGTCAAGTGTCGTTCAATATATGTGTCGAACACTGATTTGATTGACTTTGACAATATTTGATTCAACCTAGAGTGAATACAGACTAGATTATTAGAATAAATGGAAAAACTAGAATTACGTAAGAATGAGGATCGATGATAGAAACTCCAGGTTCACCGTCTCTACCACTCTCTATGGATGCACCGATTTAAGGACCATTAAGTTATTTATATGAAAGCAGGCATGGGCGCACCTTTCCTATAAGATATTCCCCATCGAGACATTTTCCCATCTCGCCAGTGGGGATGTATTGCATCTCGCCTCAAGCCCTTTGACCTGAAATGTTTAAATGGCAACCTTAAAGCTACACTTCAGCCTGGAATATCTATATTCTTCGACACCCAAGGTTGCTTTAACCACGCCCTTGTAGTTATCTTCTCTATCTTCAAACTTCCCGCAAATAGCACGCCACTATTAGTTTGGCTAACATACTGTCGTAATTTAAAGCGCAAACATATGAACCCAGAGTTAATAATCAACAAGCCAAACCGAAATCAACTATCAAACCGGTTAGTAGTTAAGTAAAACCCAGAGCAGTGGTTGGGCCACTGCATTATTCAATGCTGGGATTAAGAATTCGAATCAAAGAAGTAGCTGAAGGAAGAACTATAGAAAACTCCGTCTTCGTGATCTTCAACCAATATCGATCCCTCTCGCTGTATCTCCTCCTTCTTCCGATCCAAAATCCCCCTCGCCAGAAATCACTCCTTTATATTCTAAGACGCGCCCATCACGGCCTAGAAAAGCTAGGGTTTTTTTTCGAGTTCCTGTAATGGAAAGGGAACCTCACATCGCCGCGGCGAAGGTGGCTTCGCAGAGGCAAACCCGAGGCCTTGATTTTCAAGCCGTTCGCCGCGGGCGGAACCCTTGGCTGCAGTAGCGCTTCACCGTATGGAAGGTGGCTTTGCAGCGGCAGAACCCGTAAAGGTCCCCGGTTACCCTACTTAAAGGTCATAATCTGTCATCTGAATCTACGGTGTTCTTGAATCATGGAAAATATTGAAGTGTGCAGAATTCAGATATATCCAGGGAAAACACTTGGAAATAATTATAAGACTGAATAAATAAAATTTTCAACTGGCTACTTTTCAGCCTTCTTCCTTCCGACAAGAGTTATAACTCGATCAGTTTAAAATCTTAAATGGGTTGAATAATTGATCTTTGGAAGCGCCTGGAGAAGTCTCTATCCATCCATATAAATATTGTATCCATGAGATCACCATAGCCGGAAAACATCAAATCACAAAGAAGCTGGCTGGTCGCAGATTAGTTTGATGATTTTTGCCATCTCTTGTTTTTGTCTATAGTTGGGTCATGTCAATAATTCAAAATTGAACTTTAGAGCACAGATCAATGGTCATATATGATAAACTATCAAAATATGAGAAATATATAGGGAAGATAAATGAGTATAAAGCATACCACTACACCCGTAACCAAATTCTGCTTGTCCTGGGCAGACTAATCTAAAACAAAACAAAAATTGGAATGACACCTAACTAACAAACTATGAGATGAGATGATAACATGATGCCAAGGGAAGAACTACTAGGAACATAAGTTAACAATATTTAGCATTTTCAACCAAAGTTGAGGGACCTGTTAATTTAAACTCTGGCTGAACATGGCAAAAGCAAAGACATGAAGAAGAAAATCAACCCCAGTCCATACTGATCTTCCAAGGAAATTAAGTTTATGCGATAGTATGATCTCCAATGTATGTAAGGTACTAGGGGTACTCCCAAACTTAAGCTCAACTCACTTATTTGGAAGAAGTTTAATCAACAGGATAAGAGCAAGACCACGTTTTTGGTCTGATACTCAAATACCTAAAAAATGAAAGAAACGGCACTGGTGAAGTTTAGATGAGTGGGTTCATGTATGGATCCACTGTGACTCCTCAATCATTGGTTAAGGTCACTAGCATTAAATTCCCTTCAAACTTCACCTGAACACTCAAAATCAAACTCAAAGGCCCATAGGGAAGGATCCATCTTGTCCCAGAAGGTGAGCTGGGTAAAAGAAGTCAATGATCAGCCGGGCCAAGCTCAGGCATTGGGGCTTTGAAAGACAATCAAACTGTGCCTGGAGAGAGAGATATATATATATATATATATATATATATATGCAGTATATATATATATGAGAGATATTTTTTTTTTTTTAACATGTATAATCCTCTTTTGATTAGGTGTCCCATCACTTATGGCTAGAACTCAAGGCTGAATTCAAGACAAAGGGTCCGGACTCAAGGTACAAGGAGACCAAAGGGCGTCTGTGTGGGATAGGATTCTCAGAAATAGCTTCTCGGCATAAGGGAGGTGACTAAGCTTTCAAGTCACCCCATACTAAGTGTTAACACCCAAATCATTTAAGTTTCAAGGGTCCAATCCACTACAAGACTACCCTTTTTCAAATGTTCAGGTTCAAATGCACTTTCCGCTAGCCAACAAGGCATCAAACTCAATTTCATGAGACATAAACAAACCAAAGAGAATTAAGAAAATTATAATCAACTTCAAATAAACAGTTAAGAATAACTTAAATAGTAAGGAGACATAAATTATTTTTTTAAAGAAAACAAAAATTGAATCACCCCTCAAACTTGACCAAAGAGTTGTCCTCAAAGTGAAACAAAAGGTGATGAATGGATGAATGAGTAATTATATTGATCAAGTCTCTAAGTTGCCCAATGAATATAGCTGCTTGAGGCAAAGATAAGCAGAGGGATTAATTTTAGTCTAAAGGAGGAGGCTTGAAAATAGGAAGAATATATGGAATGAAATGAGGGAGATGTCGAACCGATTTCCTTGTTCAATTCTTGGTTCTTGAACCCCTCCGGCGATATTATGGGAACTTCCACTTTTCAAGATTCTCTAACTCCATAGCCAACTTTGAACTCCAAAAACCTGAAAAAAAAACACTAAGAAACACAAGATCAAGTAAGAAAATTTATTAAAAAACAAACTTCAAAGTAACTTAAAAAAAGAAAAGGGAAAAGGAAACTTTCAACTCAGTCACTTCCTAAGAGCGCTTATGTTTAACGTCGTTAGCTCCGACATTCCCCGTGATCTCCATGTTGTATTGTCAAGACTGGAGCGCCGACACATCTCCATAGTGTTTCAAGAGACTCCGTCAAGGCGACAAACATTTTTCGTCTCCATGCCCGATCCTGGTATATCTTTCTGGCAATAACAAGCCATCCCGTGAATAATTTGAGATGCTTAAAGGTAAGATTCTCAAGTCCGGTATCTTAATTGGATCATCCAGATGCTTCATGGCTGAACATGGCTGGAAAGTAGACCGCATCCTTGTGACTCAATTTAAGCCTCACCTTCGCACTGATTCACTTCCATGCCAAGAAGGGTCTACCAAGTATGATGGAATCAGGGTCATCTTTCCTCCAGTCCGCGACGCACGTTCACTGGAAGATGAATTTCAATCTAATTTATCAGATATTTTCATAACACCATGCCCTGGTAGTGTTAGACCTTATCGCCAAAGCCTTGTAAACCCATTGTGGTCACCTTTGGTTCCCCTAACTTTAGCTTCAAACACGAGAGTGGCATCAAGCCGATGCCGTCCATGCCATAGGCCTTTTTCCGATATCAAGCATTTATAGAGAATGGTATAGCAAAGTTAACGGATCTTTGTAAAGTTTCGGGGGAAGCTTCTTTTGTAGGATTGCGCTGCATTCTTCACTAAGGTACTCACCTTATTCCCTCCACTTTTCTGCATCACAATATCTTTTTTCATGAACTTCAGCCGAAGCGGCATGCCCTTTGTTAGATTCATAAAGCGGTAAAGATAATATGAAGTTTCTTTGAAGAGTATCAAGAAATCTTTATGAATCTGGGGCTTTCCACCACTTTCTTTAAAACTCAGTGATGGCGAAATTGGTGTATGGCGTTCATCCGCCGCTTGTTTTGTCTCTTTCTTTACTTTATTTTATCGATCGCCTCTGCCTCCCTGGCCACCTCAGACCGGGTCTTTCAATGGCAACCCCATCTTCGTGGAAACCTTGAGAAATTCACTTTTTCTCAAATGGTAAACACCAAATGGGGAATTTAATTTTTCTGCATCCTATTGAGAAACGGAATTCACCGTTGGAATTGTATCGCGAAATTAGCTAACACGCGACTTCACGATTCAAGACATTTAATTTCACGCTGGCGCGTCATGGTAAAGGCGAAGACACTGGGCACACTTGAGGGTAAGAGGTGCCACGTGTCATATGCAAAGTTGGGGTCAAACATGAGCCTAAGTGTGGGCCAGGTGGTAGATTACATATGCGTATTGATTCTGTTTAGAGGAAAACCAAAAGTGAGGGATAAAGGATATGGTGGTGCGGTTAACCAATGATACTCGATACGTGGCAAGTGAGGACAAAGAGAATAAACGAAAAGAGAAAAGAACATCTTTCTCTTTTTGGGGCCGAATTCTATGAGCGTAGGGAAGAACAATGCAGAGAGAGAGTCCTAACTTTCTATAGATTTTCCTGATTTAATCGTTTTATCCCATTTGAGCCAAGAGGACAAAGTTGCTCTACACTAGAGTGGCTACCTGGGCACCTGGTTGTTTAGTTTCTTCACAACTCCGGAGGTAGGGTCTTCTCCTACTTGAGATCTTGTTTAAAAAGGCATGATGTTGGTTTTCTGGGTGGGCTGGAGGTCGGAAATGGCTATGATTCTCGGTTCCACAAAGTAACCTATTCGGTGAGACGCCACGACATCCACCATTGGAAGTAAAATAGTCCCACAGGCCGAATTCAAACGTCCATGGAAATTGTTTGTGATGTTGTTGCTTAGCATGAGGAAAAGATTGAAGAGAAGTGTAAAACCATATTGGTTTTCAATTGGGAATGGCCGAAGGTGTGTGGTGTCGAGATGTTAATGTACGCTAATTGATGTTAATATTGATTAAGTTTGACCATATGAGATATAATTGGTGTATGGTTTAGTTAGAATTTGGATACATGAATCGGGCATCATCAAGATTCATGAGCAGTGACTGGTCTAGCCCGGTGTGTGTGCATGGTGGCGATTGGTCTTCACCACTTTAAGAATGGATTGAGTCGTCTTTGGGGACTAGTGTCCAATAAAGACCATAGTTCAAATTTATAAAGAGGAAATAATTGTCGTGTCAAGGTTTCTTGAATCAAGTGAAGACCTAGAAGACCTAAAATAGTCCTTAATGTGTAAGACCTGTGTTGGAGATGTAAAAAGACTACATTATCTCAAAAGGTTTTAAGGGTGCGAGACCACGGCATTATCCGAAAAGTTATGTGTGGGTGTTAGAGACCAAGAATCTAAAAAGTTCTACGGCTAAGAGAAAACACGGCCTTGTTCATCACTAGATCTAGAGCCGAGCGGGATAGAGTTTCGATTTGAATAATCATGGTACCGGGGTATCGTGCCGTGAGCCAAGGGCCTTAGGTCGTTACCAGACGCCATGGACACAAAGCCACCGCATGGTGCGTGAGGAGGTTGGTGGGTGACCGATACAAGATGAAACATTTACTGCATGATGGGCATTCCATGGGCGTACGAAATTGGGAGGAATGGATGTCATGTGCCATCGCATGCGCATTTAGCTGGAGTAACCCTCAGAGAATCAAACTGACAAAATAAGCCACCCCGTCATGATCCTTTCGTATCAGCATCGACGCCCTAGAGGTCGGGATTATAAGGGCCTGACTGGACTGATCGCTGCATGTATATATTAACTATTTTTAATATATGTTTAGATTAAGAGTGCAATTAACTCGAACTATCAGAAGAGAAGCTGGTTAAATTCTTTTTATGAGACACACAAGTCCCATGATACGAGATTACCACTGTGCTCTTCCGCAGGTCGACGATGGTCATCAGACCCTGAATCAGCATCACAGATCTCGCCTGAATTTCCAATTCTTCTAACGCGAAGTGGTTACTAAGATTCAGCCTTCCCACTTCAGAGTGATAGTCTCGGCAGATTTTCCTTCTACTGGTTTTCGAATTGTTTGAGGGCGAACGGCGCCGCCTTTTCGTCAACGGGGTGACAGCCATTCGCCCATTACCCCAAGTTTCTCAACTGCGGTCGGCTTGATTGCTTTGCAATCTGTGGATCGTCACATATCGCCTTGTCTCATTCATAAAGGCGCGAGAAAGCAATCGGTGTAGGCTCGGTCGTTCACTTTTTTTTTGAGGTGGCCGCGATCGGTGGTGGTGTACTGTTGTTCTCGACTATTTCTCCATCCATACTCTGATTATTCCATTATTAGCGCTCACCCTTAGCCTCGATTCTGGTTCTGTTAGTTTTAAGCCCCATACTACCTCACGTTGTGGACGGACAAACTTTGACACATACCAGGGACCGTTTCATCAAGTCATTCCGAATTGCATAATCCACATCATTGTGGTCGTTCTTATAATTTCGCAGAGAACTCCCATGGGTCGAAGTTTGAGTTTGGCATTCTATGGTACTTTGCTATCTACTAAGCTGGCGCAGTGTCGCGTGACATGAGTAACCAGATCGGGCCGAAAATCTTATATTCAGGCCGTCACGCTTTATCGTAATCCATCCCTGAAGCCATCACTTTGTGTTGGTAGCAACGCCTCTCAGATTTGTATATGTCGTCCATAGTCTTTCATTAATGCACCTCATGCCGTGGAGGCATCAATCATCGTCGCGTCGATCCTCGTAATTTTCATGGCGCATGAACTGGTATCCATCTAGTCAATGCGGGTGTGGGCACCTCCTCACCGCTCATGAAATCTATCCGTGCTTCGCCAGCAAGTTTTCTCCTCGAATTGTCTGGGGTGCGATTGATCCTCAGACTAGCTGTGTACTTTTCAGCAGTGGGAAGACCTTTGTCGTGAACTTCGCGACCAAATGCTCCACAAGTATCGAACCCGTAGTCGGCTCACAACCGTTTCGCCACTAGTCCGCCTGGCGCCTCTTCTGCTACCCATTATACTTTTGACCGTGGCATACTTCGGGATGAAGCGTAGCATATTCGATCATACTTCGCAACCGTGAATAAGATGTTTAAGATCTAAGGTCACTGAACTTCGCTTCAAATTGTTTGGCCTCTAATGGTGGTTGATAGCCAGTTGAACAACCGTGAGGTGGGTGTGAACCTTCAGCAAATATATGGGACGATCGCCATGATGTGTGTGGCTCGATTTCATGGTTCATCGACGGTTCTAATCGGAATATCCCATCGCAATCATCCGTTTATTGCGTCGCATAGACGCAGTCGGTTGCGCGGGCTTCTTCCAGAATTTCATGTAGTGTCCGTTTCAGTTCCAGATTAAAACAAAGTGCCCTCGTGTCTTTGTCTTGCATAAGACCGAAATATTCTTTCTCAAATCACAGATGGGAAATCAAAACTAAATCACAACACATATGCAATAAAGAAGCACACGAACGAATAAAAGTAAAAGAAATAATAAAAAATGATCAATGTTGAGAAGAACTAAAGAGAAAATTTGATCCAGTAACGTTTTAAGTGGTAATTTTATTGTCAATATCAACACTACCTCTTCCCCTCGATGCATATCAAAACTGACAAAGCTAAATGGTGAGGGAACATCAGAATGAACCCATAAAAGAAGTGCACGTCATTAAGTCGACGAGTGTAGTGGTTAGCCTAAGTGTCGCCCTCTGAAAAGACGCTGCCACTTGAATGACTGATGACTTAACAGTTTGATCAACTATGTTAATTATGACTTTGATTAGTTAGAATGGGATAATACAAATAAGGAATGGAACTTGAAACAACTTTTAACTCCAAAACCAATAGAATAATCAAAATTGATTTCCATAACAGGGGATGGACAAGGAAATGTACAAATCAATTTTGAACCTAGGAAAGAACATCTTTGGAGATCATATTCTGCAAGTTCTTCGAATTCCTTTTAGAAACTAACCTTCCAGAGATCTAATTTTCATTCAAATTGAAGCGAGTGAAGTTCTTTTTCATTTTCTGCTAAATTAAGGTTTGGCTTTGGGGATGATGTGTTATCAATTAGTTTAGCATGTAAGTCATCATGAATATCTGTATACTATGGAGATATTCATTCAGATCCATATCATAGTTTTGGTTTGAATGCTTTATAGAGTCAAGGCTTTAAAGTTCGTCATTCATATAGTTTAACTCTAAGTTTGGGTAACAAGTAAAATAATACCGTCCAAAGGATGTATTTTCTCATAAGCCCTAAAAGGAATCTCGAATCGCTATGTCTCTCATCCCTAAGATTGATATACAAATAGGTTCATCAATCCCAATCAAGCAAGGCTTGCAAATCCACCCGATATCTTATACATGCAGAATTTTGTATTTTCTTTTCAAGGGCTTTTCCAAATCTTTCTAGATTCCAAAAGTTCATAGCTTTCATTCCCATATCCTAGATAGTATTTTCGTAGATTTATCCTTATAATTCCTTTGTTTAAAAGCTTCCTACTTTGCATAGTCTGATGTTTTCTTGCTTAAGTATTTCGCTACTTATCGCTCTCAATCTTCATTAAAACAGCACAATTTTATTTTCATATTTTGAGTATTTTCCCTGGATTCTGTCTGTTATTCTATCAACTTATGAATTAGTACTAACCAGCTCCTACAAGTTTTATTAAATTACTTATCCTTACTACGTTGATCGAGATTCTAAGACTTAATGATTCAACATCATAGGACCACTCACTCCATCTACAGGAATTACTACACCAGTAACGAATATACACTCCGCTCAACATTAACTGTGGAACTAGTAACTGGGGAAGATAAAGTTTAGTAGTAATATCATCAGTAATTGAAAATATTATATTAGATACTCCACTCATAAAGGATCATAAAACAATCAAAGAAGAGAATTTAAACAGATGGTATTACGGCCACAGCATGTAGTAGATTATTACATTTGAATTAGTTTACAGTGTTACTAAGCCTAAGTCAGAATATATTCTGTAGATGGAAACGGTACAGTGAATAAAGGAAGGAAAAAGAAGGAGAATAGTATTCAATGATTAACTAAATTAAGATTTTAGATTATATGAACCCATAAACTAGAGAGAATGTAATGCATCTCAGCAAGCATGAGAGAACCCAGAAACTTCCGAGATTTTCCTTAAACTCAACTCCGTCCCATAAGGCATCTCCTCCAGAGATAGACACTCTTGACTTATTTCAAACATTTCAAAGTCCTGACTAAATTTAAAATTGACATCCAAATGAAGAAGATCGAAGGTGAACCTGAAAACATAGAGCAGCACTGCATTTTTACAATGCACCATCTTTGGAAAGAGTTGCTTTTGAGAGTGTTTATCACACTTCCTTTTGGTCTTTGATAATTGGTGGACCAGTTAGTGCTATTGTTGACAATCTTTGTAAGGTAGAGACAAGACTTGCAACAATTCATCTGCTGTGAAGAGCCTTAATCAGTCATCCGGCTGAACTATTCGATCCATTAACCCGCACCCTTCCATGCTGTCTTCAGCGAAACACCTAACCTGCGACGGAAAATTTGAAATCTTAGCCTTGTTCTCACTTTCTTCGAAACGGAGGCTTTGAAATGGAGCCGATCCTACGCACTATGGGCGTGTACGGTATATGTCTTCATTTGGCTGTGGCGAGCTTCAGGTCAGTGGTTTCATCATCATTCAAACTGCCGTCGGCACGCAGTCAGCACCGCCGGTTTCGACTGCGCGGTAAAGTTTCAGAGCCCACTAAGGAAAAGAATTTTTGAAGAAGCTCGAGGTCATGAAGTTACCTTGCAAAGCAGGCGGGACCGGCGCAGAACCTTTTGCTCGTGGGCTTTTGACTCAGTTTTTAGAATCAATCAAATTTTTTTGGCGGTTCAAAGGCCTTTAGACCGAGAAATCTTCGCCGCCCAACATTTTGATTTTTTGACTTCAGCCAAATGTCAGAACAGAAGGCGTAAGAAGTCAGGTAGCGGAAACAACAAAGAATCCAAGTGATTCTAAATTGAGAACATAGAAAGTGAATAGCTATTTGTAGCCGAAAAAGCTTTCTATAGTTAACTTTGAAGTAACCCAAAGATTTAAGAATTCAAGACAAATATATTTTTATAGCCCAAGAGTCACCATTCTAAAACCAATGGTAAATTTTTTTTGAAGTTTTTTCTCCCGTAAATGAAAACCATGAGTGGAAGAAGGTCTAACAAAATGTGTTAAACCATGCATTTCTTTGCACAAGATGTATGTAAAAGTTTGAGGAACAAAATTCTTCGTAGTAACTGCTTACGGTAAAAGGACTTGTCTTCAAATCCTTTCTATATAAACAATTTTCTAAAAAATTTGTATTTGAAGAAGCAATGTCGCACTCATGTTCTCGACATGGGAACTCTGAATAGACCCAGATTCACAAGCATAACCAGAATCTACTAGTTTTGAAATGAAACATTGAGATAAAAATTTGTCCTTTAAAATTTTTCGAAGCCTCAAAAGAGCCTGGCAGATCGATGACGCTTCAGAACCTAAGTAGTCAAGTAGTTCTTTTTGGAAATATAAACAGATCAAAGAAATTAACAGTTATTTGAATTTTTCCTGCACCAAAGCTGGGCTTGAGAATCGGGCTTTGCATCGCATGTAGACTCTTTTGCTGTCAGTTTATGGGCTCGCTGGTTTCATTTTCCTAAAATTCCCATGAAAGGAAATCGTAAAACATTCAAGATCCTTGATAAATTCAGTCAAAAATCAAAAATGATAAATGGTTGCATCCGGTAAAATCTGCTTGAAACCAAGTTTAACATCTTTTTTGATTTCGGAACTTTGCAATCAACATGTAAAAGAAATTTTTGTTAAAACATCACTTGAAATTTTTAATGCAACAGAAATTGGCAAATTTTTTTGATTGTTTAACACTTTTCGAGGGCCACTCAAACATCAGAGTGAAATCAGAACTATTGAAATTTTGTTTTCAAATTGTTTTATGATCCCCACTCAGATCCATGTTTACAGATCGGGTCACACAGAAAGGCTTCGTGAAGATCTCAAAACAAGGAAGTTCCTTAACCGACTTAACCGCTTGACAACTCGGGTATGTTCATTTTGATCTAAGGGCAGAGATCTTTTTAACTTTTGAAGAAGGGTTTTGATTAAAATCCGTATGGCTTGGATAAAAATCAGGCTATATAGTTTAAACTTCCTGAGAAATCTTGGAGTTGATGCATTCGATTACTTCATGAACTACTTATAAATCTAATTGCCTCTATGGGAATTGGTTTAATTTGACCTGGTAACAAATCCAAAATCTTATATTGGTTTTAAATAATTTTATTATTGATGCAAATAACTAACCATTATTTCCAAAAAATTTGGAAATTTTTGGCGTTGAAACAAGTTTTTCATAGAATTTGAGAATATAAGAACATTATCACGATACTTTGAGAAAACGAGTATAACTAGTCAACACATTTAGTCTATATTATTTGAAATTGGCATACATTTTGAGGCCAAAAGGCATTATATCTATCTGAGTAACTAAATGAACTGAATGCCATTTTGTACTATCTCGTTGAATTCAATCCAAACTAGATTATATCAAATTTTGAAAATTTGTTGGTGATTATATAGCCTTTGAATTAAGTCTTTTGTTAGGTGTTGACAATGAATCTATTATAGAAGAATTATTCAGAGGGTTTGTAATTGATAACTAATCTTGGAGTGCCTTCATTTCGGTTTTTCAATATAAAAGGTTGTAATAAAACCCAAGAGAGAAACTTGGTCTAATCAATTTCTTGCTTAAAAGGTCATTGATTTCTTTTTTGTAGTATTCTAAGAGTTTTGGACTCATTTGAATTGGTCTTAGCTTAGTTGGAATTTATTTCTCATTAAAATCTTTTTCATATGGGAGAGAAACCATATGTTGTTTTCAATTCCAAAAAGCATTTGGAATTAAAGAAATATAAATTGCTTTCTAATCTATTTTTTGGAACCTCGTTTAATTCTATCCCGTAGTCGATCGATTTCGTGCTTTCTTCACTTTTGTACCGATTTCTTCATAGTTAAATTTAATTGTTGTTTGTCGAGGAGGTTAATGTGATCTCGTTGGTTTATTTTTAATTCTATGCCTATTACAAATTCAAATAGATTGGTTGTTTTAGGTGCTTGTAATCTTGCTATCTATATAGAAGATATAATTTGTTAGGAAAAGGAGTCTCCAAACAATTTGATGATCTATATTTTTGATTTAGCAAGAATGAAGCTTTCATACACTACCATCTTTATAACGTGTTCCATGTATTTTATTGTACCTTCAATGGAAACATTACTAGCCATTTAAAGTTCCTGTGAAGTTTTTGATAAAATATACAAAGAGAATTGAATCCTCTCAGATACACTTAAATCGCCCCAGACCACTTCAAAGCTATAAATGTTGATTGAAAATCAAGATTGATTTTTAATGTAATCTTTGTATACCATCTTTGTTTTTGTACAATAGTCATACTATTGACAAAAGTATCTAAATCTTCAGAAGTCGTTGTGGTGTTAGTGGAAACCTTTCGCTTTCTATGTTTGAATCTTAAAGTCTAAAGGTTGCAAAAGTTTTCAATTCTTCATTTGGGTTTATTTTATTTATTTGGTTGTAATCTGGGAATTTCAGACAAGATTTTCAGGTTTCAAATTATGGTTTAACATCTTTAAATTCAGCATTGAAAGAGAAAGATCTTATAGCTTTCTTGATTTTGTTCATTATTATTTTCCTTATATATTTGGCTTAATCTCTTTATCTTCAATTTGATCTATCATTTTACAGAATTCTGGATCATTGTTAGAACATTTCACCCTGACATGTCACTTTCTATTTTGATCTTTTTCTGAATTAAAATTTTATACTTTGAGAATTATCGACTAAGAGAGGAAAATATCTTCGCATAATATTCTTCTTCAAAATCTGACATAAAATGATGATTTTGTTTTCAATTGGGCTAGAGGTCCTTGGCCAGATGAAATATTTATTATTTCTCTTTTATGTGGGTTTATACTATTGAGGGGTTTTATTTGATTTATGAAATATATTTCCATATTTTTTCTTTGGAATATTTGCTGTTAGAATATGATTTTCGTGAGAATATTTTGATATATTGTAGTGTTTTTTAAGAGGGCGGCACGCATTTCAATACCATATCGGTTACTTTTAAAGTTATCTCAAATTTTTCGAGACTTTAAATCCTTGACTTTGTATCGAGTCTTAAACTGTATACAATTTTAAGCCTTTTTGACTTCACTTTATGAGATTCCAAGAAAAGATCATCATAAGGGATTGTTCCAACATAGTTTTCTAAGGTTTCGGAATTTTTCAAGCACGCCCTGATGAGTCCATACATAACATTTTCCTAATATGGAGCCTTAAAATATTTCTAATTCGACTTTTTGAAATGAAATACACTATGATTTACCCATCTGAAATCCAGTATAGAAATGTACATCATAAGTTTTCCTAAAGAGAATGAACTTCTTCTCGAGTATCCCTTGATCTCCAACAAAGTGTGTTTGGATTATTGTATATAGCTTCTATGAACTCGCATTTTGTTCTCCTCATCATTTGTAATGAAGCAGATGGGAATTTTCTTTCTTCTTCGATTAAACAATCGTCTCCACCAACTTCTTAATAAACGAAAATTTAACAGTTGCGGTAGCAGGCCAGATCATCATTTTCCATTAAGTAATGCATGCCGGGCATTAAGATCGCTGAGAAAATTGATTGAGGTTTCTATGTTCGTAAAGACCATCAATATTCCACTCATAGATATAATTATCATTATACATGGCCTTTAGAGGAAGTCTTTCTTTCATAGAAGATTCAAGGAGTGTGCCTTGATAATAATTTTTGTTCGTTACATGTTTTAATACTTATCTTCTATTGACAGATCATCTTCTTTGTTTGAGCTTTGAGTTTGTTCTTCACTCAAGCGAGATTCTGCTTCAGATCCACTTTAAGAAAGTTAATTCTTGTCTTTTTTCATGTTGGAAGGGTCCGTAGTGTTCCAAAGTTTACTTTTTGTTAGTGCTTTGATAAGATCATTACTTTATTACCAAGTTTATAGGTATTTATTATATCTTCATGCTCCTAAATAAAGGTTTTTTTTTCTTTTGATGAGAATATTTTTCTCAATTCTATCTAATTGAGAGGTAAACATTCCAAATTTGATTTAAGGTTATTTATTGCAGTCCCTTACTACCTTTTAAATCGGATATCTACTTTCATCTTCTTTAGTGGTTTATTTTGAAGGGTGAATAAATAACTCACTCGTCTTATTATTTTTATTTCTTCCTTAAAGTGAGGATGTGGATACTACTTTCTTCAAGAGTGATTCTAATTTTTTTTTGAATATATTGGATTTCTATAAAGGATAATCAATATTATTGTTGGCAAAAGATGATGAGTCAAAGTAAGTAAATACTGGAATATTTATTTCCATTGTTTCCATCAAGCCGATACCTTATTGTTTTTAAAGTTTTCTTGTTCATTTGTTAACGCTGAAATAATTATTTCGTTTTCTCTACATGTTTTTAAAGATTTTGCTTTAGTTTTTAGATATCTTTATCTATCTCAATTCAACTCCACATCGCTTGAGCCGAAAGGTGCTCATCATTCGGGAATAGGGTCAAGACCTATCTCGATAAAGTTTAGTAGGTTTTGTTCTAGTTCTGAATATTTAATCAATTTTAGATTGAATAATCTATCTCTTCAAATTTGAATGAACATTGATCTTCTCGAAGGAGTTTGAATTTCTAAAAAGGAATTCAAGAACTTTGCATTACATGATCTCCTAGGACAGTTCTTTTCCTCTAGGTTCAAAATTGACTTGTATATTTTGTCCATCCTCTATGGAATAATTCAATTTGGTTGTTCTCATTGGTTTGAGCCAAAGTCAAGTCAAGTTCCATTCTTTTAGATCGTGGTTTAAGATTCCCAAGGAATAGGTTTTGGTATTGCCATTTAGAAAAAGTCTTTTCATTTGTCGCTTAAATTAAAGTTCGCCTTTTGGGATGATAAAAAAGACAATTTTGGTTGAGTAATAGTATTGTCACCTTATAGTATACCTGACACATGAGGATATTCAGATCTGTGATCCATACTCATAGCTTTGGCTTGAAAGTTTAGAATAAGGCTTTATGAATGTTCGATCATTCATACAAATAACTCTGGGAACGAGTAACAAGTAAAATACACCTATCCAAAGACAGATTTGCTTGTATGTTTCAAAAGAGACCCTGAACAAGCAGGCTGATCCCTAAAGATACATAATAAAGTAAATAGGGTTTATTCTTAAACTTAACTGTTAAGGGCTCAGGCCTCAGACAGTTCTGTATATGTAGAATTTTGTATTTTCACAGCCATTTAAATTCAGATCTAAAAGTTCCAATAGCAAGAGAAGGAAGGTGAACCACAAACTCAAGAGGGTAAATTAACTTTAAGCATGTCCCAAACATTAACAAATGATCCATTTAAATCCTTCTCTAAGGTTTGACTGATATCTCATGTCATTGAATGATTATTATATATAGATAATAAAAAACTACTGATGGTGGAGACGTGGATGGTACAAGAACCATCATATTTACATTAAGTATTACTCATTTAATTTTGAGCTTTGATTTATCGGTGGAGGTATGGACGCGGACCTACCTTATGATTTATTTTTGCTGACTTATCTTTCATCCAAAGAATAAATAAATAAAGGCCCATCCAATGTGGGAGGTTCAACGCTGAAACAAACAAAACATTATGAGAGAGGGGTCCTGGGACCAGTTCCAATGTGACAAAACACCATGCCAGAAGATGATAAATGTTCAGATAAAACAAAGATCGCTTCTAATTACACATCGCTCTTCAACATCGATATTCATATGAATGTTGTTATACTTATATATTTAGGCCCAAACCTTGATAATAGCCTAATTCATGATCAAAGTTGAGCTATATTTACATCAAAAAAGGGTCAGAAGACATTTGATTGATTAAGAAGTTCTAATTTATTTAACTAGTTAATTAATTGATTTATGTGTGCTTTCTTGAACTTAATTTTGTTATAGATATTCTTTATTGTTTTAAATTTTAACGCAGATGTTGTAAAGAGAAGAGCACAATCCGAATTGAAGCCATGTTAGATGCGGAAAATTACTTTATTTTCAATATTAAGGTGACAAACTAATAGTATTAATTTAGTTCATCCAAACCTTTATAATACTGGACTAATGTTGTTTAACTCCAACCTATTCAAGAATCTACGGAGGACCCAAAGCAGAACTATAGATTAATTACTGACAGGCGTTTGGTAATTTTCTGATCCTCAGATAACGACACCCACCATGTCAAAGAGTCAACTCAGAAATCTTTCTACATTGGCTTTTTGAACTCATGAATCAGGCAAATGGACTAATATGATAGAATAAGACTGGCACTAGAGCACGCATGTGTGGAACCAAACAAGGACACTATAAATGGGAAAGCCATGTTATTCTATCATACTGAATCTGATGTGAAAAATTTAGATAGAAACACATGGCACAAGACACAAGGTCATGGATACAGGTTAGTGTCTCACAACTCTGACCACAAAACACTAGAACACTGACATTTTGAATTCACTTACCAAATATCTTAAAAGATTTCATGACATTTTTTATGTAACATCGTATACAAAATTTTTCATATTTTAATTATATGTATTTATGAGAAATGATTCTATCTGAATTAAGTTGTAGATTAAAAAACCAAATGATTTAGTAAATACTACAAATTAAATATATATATTGAATATATTATTCATATGTATTATTATGTTGTTAGATACATTATCTGTTTTGTTATTATTATAAATATTATATAGATAATGAGGATCCAAATAATATGATTATAATTCAAATTTCAAATGAGATTATCTATTCTCTTCCCTTTCAAATCAATATTTGATCTTAAAACATTATAAGTCATAATGCAAAAATAAAATGTAAACAAACATTATATGGATTACAGACAAAACAAATTAATAAGAAAGAACATAAAAAAGTTTGCATTATGTAATGTCTGGAGGGTGTCACTCCAAGTACTAAAGGTGGTCCAAACCCCGTCAATAAATTTTTCATTTGTCAAGAGGAAAACAGAACTTTTTTCCACAAAACGTTTTTTCTAAAATATCTAAGATTTAATGGGAAACATTCAGATTTATAGAAAACCTAGATTTTTGCATTCAGAATCCACTATTTTCCATTTTTATCTAATGTTCAACTGGTAAATCTTTTCCAAAGATCAATCTGAAACCCATTTTCACTAAAACTACCAAAAATGATTTCTTTTTATCCCATGCTTTACAACTGTAATCAAACCAGTCGCGGAGGGCGAAAGACAAAGAGAGAAATGACGGATGATGGTTAAAAGGCGAGAACATGTCCAAAGATTCATTTCCATCTCAAGAACTGAACGCGCAAATCGGCGGGTCAGTAAAGGCCAGACCGCGCCGAGGGCGGTGGTCTTCCACCCGGTTACCGCCAGCGCTTATTCAGCATCGCCACAGTAAATTAATAGTCAATGGCAAGCAATGAGTTCGCGACTCAAAACCGCAGAATACGGACCGCCGCCTATTTCTCGTTTCTGAAACTACACTGAAGCGTTAAAATGGCTGAAAATACAGCTTGATACACGATTTCAGAGCGCCAAAGAGCATAAGGGATCACACGGTCAATCGTGAATGTCATCCAAATATAAACATCCGCCGGTGGTAATGGTTCGAATAACGCATGGCTGTGAAAATCTGTGTGGATATATGCTGAATGATGGGTTTACACGGGCTGTATTATGATGCAAGTACATTGTACGTCGGGAGATATGGATTATCCGCGAACTATGGAAGCGTTGCATAGCTCTACTCGGTGGTGTAACAGTGTTAACACGGCATTCGAGACGCATATGCACCAGACATCGGCAATGTGTGAGTGCATGGCATGGCTTGAACAAAGCGCTTATCAAGGGCTGTCCAACTAATGTTATCGGAGGATCAACGAACAGAAATGTTTACTGAGGCCACTAACAGAACGTTATCTGAGGGCTGGTCCAATGAGTTTTGATCGGAGGTCGGTTCAACTGAGCTGCATCTTGAGGTCATCAGTCGGGCTTTTCTGATCGAGGTCTCATCCATCGATTTCGTTGCAAGATTTTTGGTTTCGTAAAAACCCGGAAAATCAATTTTTACAAGAGTTGGTAAACCAGAATTTGACCTAAAATCCAAAATTTTTCAGATCTTGATAGACGTTCAACTCTCACCATTGAATGGTCTGAAACTTAGTTATCCACACTCATTTTAATCTTTATAAATTAATTTCATCGCCGAAAATCAGAGTGGGGATGGAGGACATGGCACATGTTGAGTGGCTCCATTCGCCACGGTCAAATGGAAGACAAAATCAAATATTTTGGCAATCTATAATATTAGTGTGTCACTAATTGATGAAGATGAAATATTAGATGAAGTCTAACTTTCATAAGATCTACTGAGATCATGGTCGTTTTCTTACTCGGCCAAGAACTGTGATCACCATTCTGAACAATACGCCGTGGCATCAAAACATGAGATTCGCTCATGATTCATGTGAAGAGTCTGGAACTATGGTTTATTAGGCGTCCACGGACTCCTGACAAACTCTACACTTCAAGATGGTATCTTCCCACTTTTGGCTTATTTTCACCCAAGGGTCAGGCTGGGGTGGTGTGGTTTTACTGGCTGGATGTCGGTCATAATTAACTCATTTAGTCGCCCATTTTGATCCTACATGATAGTTCTGACAAGAATGGTTTTGGGTGGGTAGTCACCGCCATGGTCCCAGACGAAATCAGAAATGCACATCAATAAATCTCGAGTGGCTTTCTTGAACTGGATTCAAACGTAACTCGGCACCTTGTGTTGCAGGGTCTCAATGGTCAGCCAAGTGGATTGTACTGTCGGCAGTCCCACTAAAGAACTAGCCAAATCCGCTCAACAGCCCATCCCACTAGTTTGGTCTCACCAGCTTGATCTCAGCGTAGTTTGAATCGCAGGCCTGAATTAACAATGGGAGCTCAGCTGAAGGTTCGCTAACTCGGTTTTAGACTGAGGTGAATGAATATGAAGGTGTCTGATGTGGAATAGCGGTTTTGACACATCACAGGCAGAAGGGTCAGAGCGAAGAGATTGGGCAATGAATTTCAAGAAAGAGTTTACAGAAGGGCGCATGGGACATCATTGGAGTCAGTCAGGATCATGATGTTATAAAGCTGATAAGATGCAGAGAGGAGAGAGAGACAGAGAGAGAGAGAGAGAGATAGAGAGAGTATGTTTGGCATGAACATAGTAGAATCATATGTTTAGATGAGAGTAAACAGGGTAAATGACAGCGGAAGGCTTGAATCACAGGAATGGATTCATGGAAGTAAGATACATGATATGAGAAATTGTAAAGACATGCAGATTGTAAACGCAACAGGAATCATCAGATTGGTGTGGGTATGGTAAAGTCTCACCATCATCAACATGGATGAAATAAGAGCAGCTCTGATTGGACAACACTGATTAACATCTCACGTCAAAACATGGTGTTGAAAATAATTTAATGTGTTGGGCTATAAGGAGAAGGGGGTCGATAGACCTCAATTTACTATCACAATAGTAACTTCGTTTTGATGGTTATATCAGATTGAAACACAATAATAGTAATTTAAAAAACAAGTTCCTAATCTAAATAACAAAATATGCATTGGAGTTCCAAAGAAATCTGAAATGACGAAACGAATCGTTATATTTTTGAAGGTCCAATTATTATGACGAAAACGCCTTTTCAAATGAATTTGGCAAGACTCAAAACCTGGATTTTTTCAAAACAGGCCATGGTAGAAATAAGTTTCAATGAGAGTATCTCGCGGTCATACGCGATCGACCATCATGAATATTTGTGCTTTTACCCAGATATGTATTATTTTCAATATGATTGAACATTTGTTCGGTAGTTCGACCATTAAGGTGCAAGAACCAATATGGTCCTAGTTCCGTAGTTTCAGATCCGCGTGACGGGGAACGATCCATAGAATGAGATCCGGTGCGTCAGCAAAGGCAGCTTTAATCAACTCGCATTGCGGGCTGCCATAAACACATCGAATCAATCAATTGGTTCGGTTCGAATAAGAGGTTATCATTTCGATAATCGCAGCAATGCGAAGGCGCGCGCGGTCGGTCACCACCATACGAGAGGTCGGTTTAACTCGATTTAATAAAGCTCGCTCTCCAAACCCAATATATTTCTATCGCGATACGTTTTTACGCTTTCAGAGGCGGATCAGAACTCAGCCGCCGAAGTGGCTCGTTTGGCAAGATCTCGGATCTCGACTGGCCGCAGCTTCTTCAATTAATCGGCATCGCAGATCAAAACGGATCTCAACACCGTACAGAATTTTTCAAAGCTTCGGTTAATTAACAAACTAACGTATCATCGTCGCGAGGTACGACGTCATCGCCACGCCACCATCACCATTATACGCAGTTACGACGCGCTGGATTCGTATCCAACAAATGACGTTATGATGACGTCGGCGATACTTGTCGCGAACCACCTGCCAAACGACTTTTAATTTATCAATCATCCAGCGACGATCGCGACTGGTGGTACGACGACGCAGTCACGACATGGTCGCGGTCACGACGGTTATCGCGACGCCAGCGACGCTATCTTCAACCCGCTTGACCTCGTCTCAACCCACCTGACGACACCCACCTGGTCAATCCAATCGTCCAATCCTTATTAATTACCAACGACCAATCGGCCAACGGTCGATCATCCGCCGGACCGGCCAATAATCGCCTCAACCGGCCAAGCCCAATTCGCCATGATAACCGAGATGTAAGACGCATTTCACATTATCGGCACACGGAGCCTTCCTCCGTGAAGCTGAAAGCGCAGGCAATGGGCAATTCGGCATCTCAGATCGACTAAATTTCAGCGCGAGGACTTTACATGTTTCAAGCCATATATGAAATGACGATGTAACCCTTTTAGTAATAATCAGATATTTATATATTTTTCACTGATTCACTGGTATCTACACTGGAACATATGGCTGAACATGGGTATCACCTGATAAGATTCATTATGAGAGACCAAACGCCCACTATTACTAATGATCAACAATATAATTCACAAATTATATCAATGGATAATATAAAGTTTATATCCCTGCATGAGGATTTTTAACTGGTCAGATCCATCAAAGGAAAATAATTGACTGAATGAGAAACACGGCCCACATCGGTGATGCCTCCTGCTCTATCATAGTGAATTAGTATACTCCCAAATGAGGTGAACCCAATCATGAGGACATTACTATAAGAGTAATGAGAAACTGACCGATCTGAGAGGGTCCATATAATCAAAGGTGGTGATTCACCAAGATTTAGAATGATGTCTGCAATACCACATGTGGAGGCACAAACCATGCTCATGATTTCACCAGCAGATTTATGTGATGATGCAAGGTGAATCTCATTATGATTCACGATGTCAATTAGTGATTGCCTTATTTCATTTTCAAACAATTTTCACGATTTAATCATTTCAACCAGATCCTTAATGAACAATTTCAAGAATGGGAAAGAGGATTTTCACCTGGAATGGAGTCGGGCTACGTTCACGGCGCTACAATGGATACGTTGTTTGATATCAAGCAAACCTCTAGTACCGGTCAGAAACCTACTGAGCTGGCTCGAGAGGAGTAACAGGATGGTCGGGTCATAATAAAGAAATCCACAAGAACACTTGAAAAGTGGTCGCCGCGAGGATCAGATCATGGCAGGATGATGTAAAACATGAGGTTCGAAACTGAGTCGCATCCACGCCGAGTTGAACACTTCTTCAAAAGCTCTTCAACATGTAAAGCATGATGCAACCGTCAGGATTGAGTGTCCCCAGACGCGACCTAAAGTAAACTCCAAGCTTTATTACCATTCTGATGCTTGCATCGCGGCATCAAGTCTCTCAACACCTTCACCATTTCGACTATAAGATTAAACCACAATTCCAAGATGAATCAATGAAATGACTTTGATAGCAAGGGTGGTGTGGCAAGATAGCGTCTAAGAAGGATAAAGATGAATATGGCCCATATGTCAAGTCTACAAGAGGGAAGAATAAGAAGTTCAAAAAGTCGAACTCATAAGCCATGAAACACCATTAACTGGCAATAATGGTCCAAACAGATGATTCTTGAAAAGTGATGGTGATCACGCTTTTTGTAAAGGAACAGAAAGGTCACACAAAGCAGCTGGACTGCAGGAAATCTGAAGTCGATATCGCCGTGGGCCACGGTGTACGATTCTTTACTTGTTTCAGAATCCAATCATCCGGCACCATCCGGGCCTCGTACTGATGAGTGATAACGACCGTTGTACGAATTACACAGATCATAAACCTGAGAGGAAGCCAAAACAAGGATGAACTGAAGCTCCATCAAATGAACAGAAGAATGGGGTCATGGTTCAGTGGAGATGTAACCTTAGCGAGATTCGTCAAGCTTCCATTGGTTATATGATTGCAAAATTTCCCATAACCTGGTTTAAGATCGCTTGGATCTGATATGATTATCTTTTAAATTGGTTATTAATATTATTTCTCAACATTTTTAATTAAATATGTCAGTGACCACATATGTCCAACGGATTTATATATTTAAGCTTTATCTCCTATTGATATATAATGAGCTATGCTTTACTAAAAGGTCGTTTCAAGACCACTTCATCGGGCATTTGAGTCTATGCATTATGGGCATAACTGTTTGGTCATCTATGATAGAGTAGAAAGGCTAATAAAGACTGAACATCCTACTCGGGGCTTCAAAAAATGACTTTAGATACTGAATCAATGGTAGGGCAAAGCGAATTTACATGCAGAAAGGAAATCAAGAAATCAGAGTTCTAATTTTATTGAAGCTTCGTCTATACCATGGTATGGACCCTATAAGGGAACTTTTGAGGTAGAAATTTTTATCATCAGTGATTTGTGATGACACTTATTTCGACATGGTTAGTTTGTACTTCGATTAAAGAAAGCTCCAGCCTTTAATAAAGTTCAAGATTTTTCACTCAAGTCTATGTTCAATAAAAGCCTGGTAAATTTGTTAGATCTGACCGAGGTGGAGAGCATATGGCAAGCGCGCTACGTCAGATTACATAATAATCTAAGAATACTTGGGAGATCGGGATAAGAACAAACTTACTGATGCCTGGAGTCCCAGTAATGGTGAGAACAGCGCTAACTGCATCTTTATGAAAACGGTAAGAGCATGATTGATATAGATCAATTACCCGCTTTCTATGGTGAAGCTGAAACAATTTCTTAAGACGGAATCTCAATCACAAAAGCTAACCACTGGACTTTGAGTTACGGATCATGTGAAAGCCCAAATTAACCATCTAAGGTCTCGTGACGTCCCGCTAAGTAAAGTTAGAATCCAAACATTAAGGTCGGACCCAACCACTAGGAAGATTTGGTATCTTTAATTAATATCTGGCGGACATTTCGCCCATAATCCCCAATGGAGGTCAGAACCCGTGGGAACCAGATGTTTCAAGCTGAGCTACGCTCACGAGGAAATGTCACGTATCATCTATGGATGATAAAACATGATACGTAGTATCCGTATCTCCTCCCACGATAATTGGGAACTTTAACACAACATTTTAACCTATTAGATTTAGGGATCCTATGGTCAGACACCCTAATGAAGTCTACACTGGGCCTGTGCAAAATGGGGAGCTATTACTTACCCAAGAGAAGGAGATCCACTTGTAGAGACGATCAGTACACTTTGAATTCGACTCATTAGTTTATATAGGAGATCAAGATCTACGATTACTAAAGCGACCTAATCTAACAATTTATGAGGAAGCTGTCATTCCTCAATCGAATCAGGGGTCGATGCAATGAGATGAAATTCAATCTACGAGGCATAACCCGAAGCCTGGGAACTGACATCAGACCAAGGCCAGAATCGTATTGGTCGCAAATGGGTGTATAAGACTAAAAGCGCGACCATAAAGGAAAGATTGAGAAGTTTAAAGCCGATCGCAGCCAAAGGCAGAATTTCGTAGGTGGCAAGGAGACTACAGCCAACTTTTTCTCCGGCCTCTTTCAAAGATTCTTCGTAGTGATCATGGCATTATTGCTCATTTTGATATGAGTTACACCAGATGGATGGTAAAACCGCTTTTCTAATGGAGACCCTTGAATAAGAAGTCTATATGATGCAACCTAAAGGTTTCAGTAATGATTCAGAAACCTGTATGACCTAAAGTCATTTGGTGGTCTCAAGCGTAAGCTTTCTAGAACAGCTGTACTAAAGTTTCAGCAGCAAGCAGAACATTTGCGGGCTTATTATAATCAGCAGATCAATGCATACTCCAAGGCCGGCCGAGAAATTCATTTTCCCAATACCTGGATGAACCATCTCGCTTGTGGCAAAGTGGATCTTGGTTTACCTATTTATATCAAAGAGGATGCGACAAAAAGAACTTCATGGCAGCGACCGTGAAGCGCCTTTCGCTCTAGGTATCAGAGATACATAGGGATCGCCTGGCGATTATCGGGTTTATCTCGAGGGGCATATGTTGATCTGTTTTAGAAAGATTCAGCGAGTGCACCATGTAAGTCAGAATTGCTCCCCGTTCCAGAAGGTGATAGTCAGCCTTCCATCAAAAATGTCCCCGTTCAGAGGCAGAGAAACAAAGAAGAATATACCATGCTAGTGCACTTCGGGAGTATTATGTATGCCCGCATGCATCAGCCCGGCGCTATTGCTCGCAGAATGCGACTTTGTGCAGATATCACAAACCGTGATCACTGGGCTGGCCGCGGTACGCGTATGTATAGCACTTAAAGAGACAAAGATCCAGGCGCTGATTTACAAACATGTTCAGACCTGGCGCCTAGCTTGGTATTCGATTCGTACTTTACACGCCAGATGAAAAGAAGTCAACAAACTGGTTAGTATTTTAAGAAAAGAGTGTAGACGCGGAAAAGTGAGTAGTTAGAATACCAGATCTTCACTACATGGCGTGCTTGAGTTTGTAGCATGCTTTTCTAAGAACTACCAAGTACTTGGCTCAAACCTAGTTAAGAGTTAACCGTTTGATTTTTGTGATAAAGCCCATACAATTATTATTGGTAAGAACTCAAAGGTTGTTTATTAACAACGAGGTCCTCAAGGGCCTAAACACATGGAGCGTCAAAATACCTGAATTCATAAAGGAAAAAGTTCGGGAAACGGTGACGCCAGGCGGGAGCGCACATATCAACTATGATGGCACTGCAGATCCGCTTAACCAAAGGCCTCTCGCCTCGCACGGAGCAGAACCATTTAATAACGTGGGTGGGTAAATAAATGTATGGTGTATATGTCATTAACATTGGTCAGGAGACATGGGATATCAGAATTGAGCTTATTGCCTTAAGTTGCTCTAATAGCGGTTGAATTCACTGCTATTATATTTTTGTAATATCTGAATTCAGACAACTCTTTCAGATTCAATAAGGTATTAAGAAACAGGCTTATCAGTCGCAGATATAATTGTTAGAAAACACTGCTGCATTGTATAAACCTCAATAAAGGCAGGGGGCATTTTTAGGCATTATCAATAATATTTGAGTCATATGATTAAGTAAAGCTTAATACTCATTAAGTAACATATATAAAGCTCATTGAACTATAATGATATTCTCTGGTGACACACACAGTTCATATAATTTTAGCTTATAGAGAATTGACTAACAAAATGGACACATATTATAATCACTCTATTATGAGGTATTAGTCCATTTAAACATCAATCACCATATTTGAATCCAGACAAGAGTTGAAAGCACCGTGACCTATGGAAGGTCAGATGAGTACATGCAATTACCGCCATGATTCATGTTCAGACTTTGCTGGACTTGATTGAATTTATTAAGAATAAACTTGCATCAATATAAAGGTGCGACATAGCTTTGTTTCAATTAACATCTGGCGGTAGAGCAAGGTTTCATTGTCGGTCATTAATGGAATTAAAATTGGAATTAAGCTCAATTAATGGCGCAGGTTATCGGGCTTCCTAATAAACTATAGCGGTCGGCTAGGGGTCGAGTTCGGCCTTCCCACCATATGAGAGGGCCCGCGGGCTTCCGAACTCTATTTAAGGAAGCTCAAGTCCCTCCCAACCCTAAGGATACATTTGATCACACGCTTTCATACGCTTGAGCAGGCGATCTGAATTCATAAAGCCAGTTTCTGGGGTGTCAGTTGGTAAAGATCTCTTTAGATCTCAGACTCGCTTCTCTTGCAAAGCCATCAATTCCGGCATCAAGAAGATATCAAATGATTCAAATTCAAAAAGGAATTTTTTGGCTTTTCTCATTAATGTTACGCTTAGGTTCTAAATATGGTAACGAGAAATGGAGTGACCGCACCACAAGTCGATGAGTTAAAGTAACCAGCAGCGATATTTCTGTTGGGAATAAACCATGAAAGTTAGTTGCTCAACTACAGGTTGCCAGCGGATTTTAGTGAGTGCTATAAGCGGTTGGTTGCTTTTTGAATTTATATACCTATGGATCTCACTGTAATTCATGATGTTAAATCACGGTATGTTGTTAACCATAATAAATGGAGGGCAAAATTAGGCAAGTAAAAATGAGATCTAATAAAGTGCATCGACTCTGTCTTTGCAAAGTATACGGTGAGATAAATCTGGAGCAAAAGTGAAAGAGAAGAAGCAAATTCCATTCCATGCAGGGGAGAATTACTTGGCAGCCCTTCCGCTTTATTCAAGTCATTTCATGTTATTTCAAGTCCATTTCAGTGTTCATCTATGTCCAGAAGTGCCCGAGATCAAATCCTAAGTGAAAAAGCAAGTTTTTAAGGTGAGATCACGATTTGGGTCTATGAATTTGAGCATGGAGGAAATGGTTATGTTGAGCAGTAAATGAGTTTCGGCATGTTCTATGTAGATTGAACAAGAGATTTCGATTGAATTCAAAGTTAACACCAAGATGACCAAAAACGAGTCATGCAAGTAAATTAGGTTTATGGATTTGTTTATTCAAACTCTTCATACTTGAGTATGTTAAGGTTTTAGCTATTAAATTGACATGACGGCGTTACTTTGCCAAGAAATTGAAAAGAAAGGATTATAGATTTTAAGGTTGTAAATTTCTGTTAAGAGAGAGGGTTTAATTGGAAATGCATTGGCAGATTTAGTTAAGGAATTCAATGGCATTGGATGAATTGTTAAATGTAATTGTTGAAAGAAAATGCAGAAGAAATTGAAGAAATAATGATGAATGTGTGACATGTGACGGCCAAATTTAGAAAAAGTATGAAAAGTTGAGTTTCACCTGATTTTTAATCAATTGAATTGATTAAACGCTTCATTTGAATGTGTATTAGGTTAAAGCTAAGAAAAAAATCGGACATGGTATAAATGTAATTTTGCTAAGGTGAAGGGCATATAGTTTACCATACGCGCTAATGGTTTGATTTAAGGCTTGTAAATATTGCTTTCATGAACCTCCATTTAATTAAATGAGTTCATAAGTTGAAGATTAAGCTGAATAAGAAAATGCTTAAGGGTTGCTTAATTTAATAGGAAGTATGTATTATGAAGTTAATGGTTTAATTGAATATTGTTAAGGAAGAATGTTAATGGATTTTAAGTGATAATGTACTGTAGGGGAGGAAAGTGATTAAGGACAAAGGTGGAGGTGGGTTTTAAGAGGAAAAAGGGCTAAATTAATCAGCAAGAGTGGGAAATGTAACAGTAGTAAAATATATATATATATATATGTTATATATGAGATATATATATATATATATATATATATATATACATATATATATATTGTGGTATTAATGTTTACAAATATATATGTTTTCATATCTATGTTATAAATAAGTTTAAATTGAAAAAGTGGAAATGTGGTTTTCTGACTTGATTATGTTGAGAAAATATGAAATGATTTATATCATAGCTTTAAAAGCATGATTTATGGTTTCATATTAATGAATGTTTATGAATATATAGAGTATTTTAGATATATGATTTGAAAAATGTTTATGATTGAAACTACGGTTACCTTATGTTACAAAGAGCAAAGCGAAAGTGAGTCGACACAGCTGGCTAGTTAACATACATGCGGGAAAGGCATAGATTTATGGTGAGGGGAAGGGGAAGAAAGGATGGATCACGAAGCACTATGAAAAGTAATGTTGTTAATGAATTATCATCAGAATGGATTTATCTTACAGTGCAATGATATTTAAAGGAAAATGCACGACGATCTAGGTCTTGGGCTTATCTGATCAAAGACTGCTTTCATCCGAGGTTCTTTCATCACAACTGATGGCGAATGGAAGCGTTCCATTGGATATTAATTTTGATTCAAAAAGGAAAAAATAAGTAAAGTAAATAGTTAAACAGAGATATTTATAAACGTTAGCATTAGATTTGAATCTCATATATCTCAAAATATTATTTATGATACGTACTAACGGGAATTCTTTAAATTAAAAACATTCTTCCTAAATGTTTTATAAAAATGTTTTTAAAGGTGAGACCGACTTAGTAGTTCGAAAGCATCCTTAGGTCAAGATTACCCCACTCACTACGACGACCCACTTTTAAAATGATGCACCTCATAAAGAATTACGAAAATCTTTATTTTGTAATGAGAGTATAGTTTAAACAATGAACTAAAGAGAGCCTCCGATCCTTTGTGTGGTAGAGGCACATAGGCTATTGGTAAATCCCGACTGGAGCTCCAATGGTTATAAAAATATTGTTTTATATTTCTATGTTGTCTCAAAATGATTTTTAAATTTTGATTTGAAATGTCATGGGACTGTGATAGTTCTGAGTCGGGATGTGGAGTAAAATGAACATTTTTAGAGTGTAAAATGTTTTATCAGATGTGTTGTAAAATTGGAATGTCCAAAGACGTTAAACTCTGCCATTTGCAAAATGTTTAATCGATAAAAGGGTTTAGTTGTTTAAAAAGAAAAGAAAAAAAATTTCCACCATCATTATTAAGGTTTTAATGGAAAACATAATCGTATAAATGAGTTCATTCACTCATCTACTTTTAAAGTGTTTGAAAGAAACATTTCTCAAACTCAAGAGTGAGGGTCCCCGTTAGGAAGAGAAAAAATCCTAAATAGTCCATCCAATTAACTTCTGAGAAAAAGCCCAACATTGGGTGTAAGAGACCCACGCAGGACCAAAATTTGTATGGTGTGTAGAGACCATGTAACTAAAAATTATGTTGCCCTAAAGAAGATACGGTCATGGTTATCACTTAGACTGAGTCGCAGATGGAGTCGATTGACTCCTGATTGTCACAGCATTGAATTTGTGCATCGTAATGGAGTCAGAGTGACTGATATGGGCATGAAGATTCATGCATGACATACCTACATTCATGTGTATTATTTTCACTGATGTATTGGCTCGTTTGATAGTTGTATGAGCAATTTTAGCGGGTGTGAAACCTCAGAGATTATCACCACTGGAGTTTTGTCACCGTCGTGTGATCCCCTTCAAAAAAAGACAAGGCTGTGCCAGAGCTGACCTCACATTTGGACCACACATAAGTAAGCAAATCCTGGAGGTGGCTGGGACTATTTTGTATGTGTGATATTGTGAAACAACTCAGTTTGAATATATCATTTTACAGAAGAGCATAATTGAACTCAAATATATCATTTACATAGTCGATGTATGTCGCTAGTGTAATTGCATTGTGTTGGTTTTGGTGGAGTCTTCATACAAAAGGAGCATCATGTCCCATTTTTGTTAAATCTTTGGGAATCTCAAAAAGGGGACCTCACGGCGTGGTGTCAGTTATCCAAGATCCACACCTCTTCCGCTGCTGACAAAGCACAACCCACCCCTGACAGGTGTCACATGGTTTGAAAACATTTTTCATATATGGAAAATGCATACGTGGAGGGGAACGGTGAGGGACTCAGACACAAGTATGCATGGCATATCTGTAGAAATGAGCAATGTTTTACTACTGAGTGTGGAATGTGTGAATCACAGATACTGCATGCACTACAAAGCGGGAGAGCCTTTATAGAGAATTCCTTTACTCCAGCGCCACCCACTTCAAAATTTATTTCAGTGTTGAGCCCACTAGAGATGGGACACACCCAAAATCTTAGGTGGAAAAGCACACAGAAGCTTTGATTGCAGTACCTTGTAAATCCCTGGATGTTTATCCAATTCTCTCGTTATGGAAAGAAAAAGAGGTGCAATGAAACTGTTGTTGTCAAACATAGTCGCAAGTTTTTCCGCTTTTATGTTACCTTATTATGCAAAGGCTACTATATTTAAAATTCATTGTGTTTTGAGAAGAGCGTTTGAGGTCCAGAAAAGCCGAAGGCGCAAAAGATGGGTCGGGCACATTTAGTTTGGACTGGGCTTCCTCGGTCACACAGAGCTTTCATTCTGTGGCGGTGTTACGGTTTCCGGTCATGGCATACCGTGATGCGTGCAATTACTTCGTCAGCACATAGTACTGCGCAACATCGCTTGTTTCTCGCCACGACGATGTTAAGCGAGGAGGTTGGTCGCGTACCGTAGATTTGACCAGACGCAGGTCGCAGATGCAGGTCGGCCTTTGGCAGATTTGATATCACAACAAAGTGCTTTATGAAGAAGATAGTTCGGGTCGGCGTCAGAGTTTTTGCGTCGGATAGAGATCGGCACACTACAGAAGCATTTCCCGTGTCATGCATGAAGTTCGTCAAGGCCGAGTTTTTAGCAGGTCGCGAAGGAGCATTTTTGGTTGGCCGCGATAGAGTTCTGGCCTCGACGGGGCTTTGGTGGCCAATGAGTAGGTTATTCTTACCGCCGCAATGTTGTTTAGCCTGCATAAGAGATTTGTGGTCGTGGACAGAAAGAGTTGTCGCGAACTGAGCCTTAAAGGCCAAGAGAGCTTATGTCACGATAGAGTTGTCTAGGAGCCAGGTCGCGACAGTATACCTACGCTAATGCATTAAAGTTCCGGTGATACGGGTCGATACCCACATCACTTATTCATAAGACAAAAGGAAAGTGCACTAATGTCAGAACCAAAGGCCAGGTGATAACTGAGACGCCTATCGCAGCGGTGGCACCGTGTCAAGGTTAATACAGAAGGCCAGTGGACACAACATATCAAAGTCGGGCACATGACGTAACAAGGTCGAACACCAAGGCTGGGCGCCAGACGACAGGTATTATGTCAGCGAGCCAGAGATTTCTCCGTCGCGACACTTTATAGTGGTAAAAAAAAAAAAAAGACCCCTGATCGACGTCAGACTGGACAATAGATTACTCAGCAAAATGATTTGTGAAGACTAACATAACGTTTATTTGATTTGTGATGACTAACATAATGTTTATTACAGCGTGTTGATGAAATGTCAAGAGCTCACCACCACCCCATCGCCATTGTCTTGATTTTTGGACCGATGGTCATGATGATGATATGGGAGACGCAAGACCACTTATCGACTTACAATGTAATTCTGTGGTTGTAGCGACCCGCGGTGAAACGCAATTCTCCGAAAAAGCGAAAAATCGTAATCATCAAAATCGGAATTTGTTCTGATTCTGAGACGAAACGACTTCACCGCTGGATCCGCCCTACAACGATACCGCGCCACCTCGTCAATTCTCAGACGTCGGATTGGCATTTTCAGGCATCGCGTCGTGCCGTAAAAACGATATTCGATGTGGCGTAAAGATATAAGACGACTTGCGCGTACCATGGGCGGCATGAGTAGAGAAATGATGAGTGTGGACTATCAGATAGCCGCAGTGGACATAATCAGTTAAGGAGAGAATGGTCAGTTATTTAAATTCTGGGAGTCAAAAGACAAACATTAGAATATCTCCTTCCCAGAAATGAGGAGCAAAAACGTGGGAAACTAGAATTAGATGCAAAGAGCTGGGAAAATGGCTGATTTTCCTTAGAGAGAGATTTATCTCTAAATTTCTACAAGAACTGACCATTAAATCCTTCGCTGGTTAAAGGAAAGTCATTTATGCGAGAGACGACGCGTGGATTCCGATTGAAAGCTAACAATTCGGTGAGGTAGCAAGCCCTTTTACTTGGGTTTTATTCTTATTTAAAGATTTTCATAATGTTCGAAGTCGGGATGAGGCCGCGAGTGGTTTGAAACGATCACCCCCAAATTCGACCGAATTGTTGGAAATTTAGAGGATTTGCATAGCTCAATAACGTTTCTCGTTACTTGTGTGAAGAATTATGCTTAAATCATGGCTGGTTTGTACAATGGGGAACTTGAAAATCTGTCACTAAGGAACCACATTATGATTTGCCTAGTTAGTAATCTAGGTTTCCACTATTCCCGAGAATGGGCAAAGTTCACAAACACTTTGTGAATTAATGTGTTTCATTTCAGTAATCTAATAGAATTGTTTTGTTTGATCATATTAGCTCATGAGCGTTAATTTGATGTGATGGAATGCAAATTACATAACATGGCTTGTATGATTAAATTTTATGTGAATATATGCATGTATATATATTTGCATGTGTTATAAATGTAATGGAATTGGCATCATGCATTCCACTTATGCCTTGGGGCACCACTGGGACGATAGGAGTGGTGCATGAGGTGGTCCCCAGAAAATGGTTTCGGAGGGTTATACAAAAATGATAATTATCCGAGGTAGTCATGCTAAAATATCAATCATCGGAGGCGGCCCGATTGATATAGATTGGAGAGGGTAGTCCATAAATAATATCAATCGTCTGACTGATTGATATATATATACATCGGAGGGTTGTCCACGAATAAACATAATAGTCTCATACGAGGCTTGGCGAGTGTGAGGGAATCAGTGAGGACCTCGGGGTATGAGATGATCGATTAGACATTCAAGTAGGATCATGCATTTGCTTGAATGTGTGTGTTTACTTTGGAGCATTACTGCATATACACTAGTGGAGAGAAATGGCCAGCAAGAGTTCCACTGCGAGCATTAGCTCACCACTATCGAGGGATACTATTTCTGGTACGGGGGGCTTGCGAGGAGGCGGCTCGATCTGAGGCGAGTTTTTAGAAGAAAGTCGGAATGTGGCTGATGGTTCTACATGTATTAGAATTGTTTTAAATTTTTAATATATGTTGTATAAAACAAAAAACGATTGAACTCTGGAAACTATTGGATATAGTTGGATATATATATATATATTGATGAGTAGTGTTGTATTGGGCCAATGATTCATTTTGTACTCATGATATTAATGTTTAGGATAGTTATATACGTGTTTTGTATTTGGGTAAGAGTTAAAAATGCAAGGAGACTACTAGATTTTCGTGAAAAATGTGGATGCCAGAGCATTCACAGTGTTTAAATGGCGGGTTGACGGGTAATCAACGGACCCCCGGGATCGGGGTGTCACAAAAGTAGTATTTATTATTAGTTGATGGTTTCATTTTATCATGTTATACTTTGTGAACATGTTTTGTGACTTTTTATGATTGCCTCTTTTATAATTTCTATAAGACTATACTTTAGCTTCACTTTCTAGATAGGTTTTATGTAATTTGAATATTTTAATTGCACTATTGTTATGATTTTATTAGCATTATGAATCAATTACTTTTTTGTAAATTTATTATGTTTTAATCAGATTATAATTAAATTGATTTATAATTACAGCGATACCTACGGATTACCTAAGTGATAGGATTAGGCAACGACACCTATAGATTACCTCACTTAAATTTCTGAGATTGGCGAGTCATCTTCTTGTGATATCTTGATAAAGCATATAAAATTACCTCACAAGTTCTTGACAATAAAAGCGATGAAGGACTGACAGGGTTTCCTTTTCACAGCTTGAGGACCCTCCCGGCACTCCTACAAATTCTAAAAAAACCTTTCATTTCTTTTAAACCTTTTTAAAAGTGAATCTGTGGAGCGAACCCATTTATACAGTTACGTTTTCCATTAAAATCTTATGAAACATGGTGGGACAAATTTTTTTTCTTCCTTTAAACATCAAACCCTTTTTATACCTTAAACATTTATAGAAAATGGTAATTTCCTCTGTTTTTCGGACATGTCCCAATTCTGACACTGTAATAAAACAATTTAATTTACTCCACATCCTTGATAGGACATCGAGTCCACCACAGCAATTTCAAATCAAACTTTAAAACATTTTTTGAGCATATAGATATATAAACAATATATTTTTCTATAGCAGAATGGGCTCAGTCGAGAATTACACCCAATGACCTACATTATCTGCAAATAGAGGATCAAAGCTCTCATAGTTCATTTACATAAAAAACATATATATATATATATATATATATATATATATATATATATATATATATATATATATGTATGTATGTATATGTATTATAAAATAAAGTGCCGCAGTAGTTATTTACAACAAAAACTATACATTTCAAAAGTGAGTGTGTGAGGCGGAAGTGTCATTGGCCGGAGGGACGCTCAAACCTAAGTCAATCTACGCTGAAAACATTTTTATAAAACATTTGGAAAGGGCAGGCTAAAGACTCAGTGAGTACGAGTTCATAGGAAAATAATGTTTCCGAGATATAGTTCAAATACAATGTGTAGAACAAGCGTATAAACATCTCATTTCAATAAACTTATGCTTTTCTTTTCCATATGGTTCGGAGGGGGAGAGAAATACAATGTAAAACAATTGTATAACCATATCCTTCGATAAACATTTACTTTACTTTCTTCAGCTATAGTTCGAATACATTGTGTAAAAAGCAAATTGTATCTAACATATCCTTCAATAAACATTTACTTTATTTTTCTTTTCCATATGGATTCGAATAATGTGTAAAACAATTGTATCCTTATATCTTTCAATATACTTTCTTTTCCTTTTGAATCGAGTCATATCCAATGGAACCTGCCTCACGAATTAACCACCATTGGTCCTTGAAAGAACCTCAGAAGCAGTCTTACGATCCTTGAGTAATTACAAGAAACCTCCGACCAATCGATTACCTTTCACTACAAATACCATTTACTTACTTATGGAATAAATCACATATGTCGTTGTAAACTTTTCATACTTTTCACGTCCATGACAATATGCATCGCTCTTCCTTTCCCTACATAAAAAAATTCCTATCCCTCTCCCGCGCATGTACCATGCACGCGTAAAGTACTTTGTCGACTTTCCTTGCTTTATCTTTTTGTAACATAGGGTAACCATGGATTCAAACATTTTCATATAAACATATATATATAGAATATATGTTCATAAACATTCATTTAATATGAAACCATAAATCATGTTTTATAAAACTATGGAAACCATAATCATTCATATTTTTCTCAATACATACTTTATATAAAACTATGGAAACCATAATCATTTCATATTTCTCAACATAATTTAAAGTCAAAGAAAACCATTTCCTTTTTTTCATTTGAACATTTATATTCATAAACATTTGACACACCCTCACATGATTATTTAAGTCATTTTCCTCATTTATGGCTTTCCACCTCCACCCTTGTCATAATCATTTCCTCCCCACAAGTCATTATCCATAAAATCCATTAACATCCATACCTTAATCATGTTCAATTAAACCATTAACTATAATATACTTTCCAGCAACCCTTAAGCATTTAATCACTTCCAATTGATTAAAATCAATTAAACTCAACCTCTTTTGTTTCTCATGATTTCTTATGCTAACTCTAAAGCGTACTACCTCACTTCAATAGCCCTGACATGCCATGAAATGGTCATGCAAACCAAATATTACTATCGACATAACCAAGAAACCTGCACACTTGGTGAAAAACATAAATTTTCAGCTATGTTTTGATCATCTCCTGTCCTCTACAGGAATATGGCTAGAATCTTTACTCAATGGGATTTCCATAGAGTCCAAGAACACCCAAAACGGAGTTCGGACGAAGAAGTTATGGCCTTTTCATTCAAAACTGGTCAATTTACTTTGTTTACACTGGAAACAGTCTGTGATACCCGATTTCAGGGGTTTTAATCCATAATTTGACACTTATTATTTGTACTCATTTGAAGATACGGTTCTTAGGGTTCTTCTCCAACTAGAATCACCCAAATTGGATCATCGAAACTCAAGATACATCCTAAACATCGCAAGGGACTACTCGGTTCAAAACGAGCAATAAAGCGTGCAGGCATAGCTCCCCTTTGAATGCATTTTTGAGTCCAAATGGGTCGGAATTTGGATAGACCTATTTTAAGGAAATATGGTCTCCTATCAGTCAAGTTGATCCAGAAATTTAAATCACACAATTCGGATGAGTGATGGCCAAATTATGGCTAAAACACAGTCATGGAGTCTAAAAAGGAATAAAGGCTTGCTGAACATAGTTCGAATTTGAATCATTTATGAGTCGAAAGAGGGGTCGAATTTCGATTGACTTCATTCAGGAGATATGTTCTCCTATCGGTCGGTTTATCCAATTTGAATCCTCGAATTCGGATGAGTGACGAGTTATGGCAATATAGTCATGGGGTCGGAGAAAAAAAGCTGGGCGGCATCTCATGGACACACATATCCTTAGGCAGAGAAATTAACCACTGGTAGGAGAAAACCCGAGCCTAAAATGCGTGGTTTTCACGGGACACCGCCTTTTCTCGATTTACGTGAAAGCGAACCTTTGACCTTAGCGAAATCTTGTGATTACGGTACTTACAGTAACCCTCGTTACGTAGATTAGCTTTAACTCGGACTGTGGGTTCAGCGGTGAAATCCAGTGAATCGAAGAAAACAGCTTCCTTTTTACCTCTCTCTGCTCTCTCTGGTTTTGGTCTTAGACCAGAATGGCCTTTGGCCATGTTGATATTTTGGGCTATTTATAGTGTGGACACGTGGCCCATGTCGCGCCATGTGTCACACTTCTTCGGTTCCGTTTTCGCTCCGAAATAATTTATTTTGTCTCTGTTTTAGTTCCATCTATCTTAAATAGGCATTCTTTAAATATTTGACATTTTTTGGGATTTTTCTAAAAATTCGTTTTCTAGGTCCACTCAATGCCCGTCACTTCGAAATTTGTGAAAAATCCGACTGTCTCGAAATCTAATAAAATTCATTGATGGCCCAGATTTTTCTTGAGACGAATTCGACGGATAGTCAGTTCATCATCTGAAATCTAGAAAATTTTCAGATTTTTCTATGGCAAATTACCGTTTTACCATTTTTCAGAAAAATTGCATTTTCACCCCATAACATAATTTCGTTTTAATCTATTTCAGCTTCTTTAGACTCAATACAATATTATGAACATTTTTTTATTTTCGGGGCTTGTTTTTCGAAATTTACTATTCATTGTTTTTCGAGTCAAATCATATGTCAACGAGAATTTACTTATTAAATAGAAACTATAAATTTAGGGTCTTACAATTAGTCACTAAATTTACCTACAAAACTACTGATAACAAAAACAGTAGGTAAGTCAATTTCCCGACAAAATATGGCATGAAAATTACCTACAATTCACCAACTAAAAGTCTATAAGTAATAATTACCTATTATTTCACTTTTTGTAGATACTTTTTTTTACCATCAAAGATATTACCTATAATTGTGATTTGTAGGAAATCAGTAGAGGTAAACTGAATTATCTACAAAATTTCAATTATTACCTACAAAAATGTTTAGTAAGTAAACTGTTAATTTCTTATAGTGTAAGGCAACGATTAAATCATAAAAAAACAAATAAAAACCCATATATGTGTAGAATAACCACTTTATTGAAAAAGAAAAAGATGAAAAGAGGTGTAGAGGGGTGATTTCAAGTCAAAAATGATCGAAAAAGCACCCTTCTTTGCTTGAAGAAAAAAGGCTAGCAAAGAAAAAGTTGAGAAATAGGAGGTTAGGATTCCAGATGCACCTATTTTCAATTTAATTTATTAGAAGGTGAATACATAGGATTTAAGGGGATTAGCATCTTCATTTTACCACTAAGAAAGAAAAAAAGATATCTTTTTATTTATATTTATAGCTTCCATTTAAATTGATACTACAAAATAAAATAGGTAAATAAAGGAATTTGTATCATGCTAATAAGAAGAGTTATACCTTGAAAAATATAGTATTAAATACAGAAATAACTAAAATATAATTTAAAATAAAAAATGGTTCTTACTATATATTATCAAAAGAAAAATATAATTGTAATTCTCAATTATGATTTAAAGATGAGGACACAAGGAAACATGAAGCCAATAACTAAGTTATCTACTTCCAATTATACAAGGAAATTAATTTATTATGTGCTTCTAGAATTAATTCATTTAACATCCAAAAACCTTTCTGGAATGGTGGATGGGACATTTATGTTTAAATTTAGTATGTTGAAAGTATCCATCTTTGGCATAAGATGATAAACCTTGGTCCATGTGCATTTATAAATGTTGTAATTACAAGATAAGTACTTTTTCATGGCTCTAAAATGGGTGATGATTTATTTTCATTGTCACTTAATTCATATCCTAATATCATCTACATTTTTTTTATTCTAGAGAGGGGCGTTAGAAAATATGAATGAAATTAATAAATTCCTTTAACCAATAAATGGTTCAGAATTCTAGGAGTTGGTTCAAAATTCTAGGAGTATTGGGAAAGCCAAACCCTTTGGCATTCCAAAAGGTCAATAGTCGAATTTCCCTTCTATATAAGGATGTCAGAGTCTTTCAAAATATAGTACTCAAGTTTTTCGAGTCTCGTGTTTTCTATTTGTCCTTCTCTTTCTATTGGTAATAAAGAGAACACATTTTCAGTTCGTCAGAATGGCGGCAAAGTGCTTTTGCTAACCATTTGATGATAGTTTTATCTGAAGACCAATTGAGTTGGAAATCTCTAAGCACTAGTGAAAAAATGAATGTAGAAAAAAAAAAAAAAAAGAATCTTTTCTTTGGGAAAAATGGAAAGTATTGTTTGGAAAAAAAAAAATTCTTCTCTAAGGAAAATAATGGAAAATGGTTGTTGGAAAAAAAACCCAAAAAAGGGCATATGTTTTCCTTTTTAGATAAAAAAAAAGGATAGAGTGTCTTGAAAAATAGAGGAACCTTTTTCGAAAATAATGTTTGGAACATTGATTCGAAAAATAGCTGTTTGAGGGTTTTTTTTTGTTTAAATCTCCTTTAATTGGAAATTAAAGGTTTTGCAAACCAAACAAACAAGTGGTTTAATGGTTTTGAAAAATCCTTGTTGCAAAAGTACAAGGAAAGGTATCGAACTTGAGACAGGTAAAGATCTAATTACTGTCGGTGTGAACCATTAGGCTATGGTGTTAAGTTATTGGAACAAACTTTTTCTTGGAAATGGAATATTAATCCAATTGTGGTGACTAAATTTACCCAAGTAGTTATATGTTTATATTGGGAAGTGTAGCAATATTTGGAAATTCTTAAAACAAATGGTTATTGCCAAATTCACAATGGAATTTGAGTTTATAACATTAGACAAATGTGGGGAAGAGGTGAAACAGTTACACCAATTCTTATATGATATTTCGAGGTGGGCAAAGCATGTTCCTCTAATATGCATATATTGTGATAGTCAATATGCTATTGATGACACAAGCGATTATGAACAATGATGAAATCTAGACATAGTCATCGTAGACCTGTCTGTTCAGAATATTACTTTCAATTGGGGTTATCTCATTGGACTATGTAAGGTCTATATATAACATTTAGCATCCACTAACCAAAGGGTTAAATAGAGAGTTAGTTGAAAAGTCATCACCATAAAAGAATAAGTCGATACGATGGATACCCAATCTAGTTAACTAGAGATCCCAAAATCTAGGTTCAAAAGTGACAACTAAACTGTAAAGACTTGGTTATATCATTGTGGGGATTTTCCCTTGTTGATTCCTATGATGCAATAGTGATGCTCGTAAAAATGAAGGTTAAGTTATACTTTTAATGATTCCCATGCAATTGAGAGTACAACAAGAGTGATATGAGTAGGGTGATATGAGTTGCTCTTAAATTAGGAGATCACCTATGTAAAAGTGAAGTGAGGTGTAAAAAGGAGTGAATAGAGGCACATTTCCTGTTAAACTCTTACTTGAACCAGCGCATGTCCATGGCCATAATGGACATAAAAGTGAGAACTAAAATGTGTTAAGGAAGATTCCTGTGTGAGATATGTAATCGTCTACACAAATAATAGAACGATTGAAGGACATCATATCTACTGCTTAGTTAGTAGAGTAAACATATTTTTACAAGGGAATGTTCAAAAGGTAACATCTACCTCTCCTATGCAGGTTTCAACTATTGGCTTTGTCACTAAGTCTGTCATGTCTTTGGTCATTAATTTCATTCATTTGGGGAAGTGTTAGAAAATGTGTATGAAATTAATAAATTCATTTAACCAATAAATGGTTTAGAATATCTGGAAACCTAAACCCTTTGGCATTCTAGAAGGTCAACAGTCCGGTTTCCCTTATATACAAGGATGTCAGAGTCTTTCATAATATAAAACTCAAGTTTATCGAGTCGTGTTTTCCTATGCATCCTTCTCCTTTTGTTGGTAGCCAGAACCACGTTTTCCGGTTCGATGCGAATGGAAAAAAGTGTTTTTCTAACCATTTGATGTCGTTTATCTGAGAGACAAATGCCTTGGAAATCTCAAAGCATCGATGAAGCAGATATGTTTTAAAAGAAAATTGTGGATTTCACAAGACTAGGTTGTTTAGTCTTTGATTTTATTTCTCCTTCATTCTATTATTTTGGTTTTTGTTATTTTGGTTATTGGTTTTATTCAAGCCAACCATCTTGATGCAGAAGAAGTGTAGATTAACTTCTGAGGTAGTAGAAATAAAATAAAAATAAATATAAAAAATAGCCCTAGGCTAAGATAAACCAAAACTCATTTAGGCGTTTTAGCCCTCATACTTTTTTCTAGTAAACACGACTACAACTCTAGTGGTGGAATGTCACACCCCACCTATAGCCGGTGTCAGAGGCAGCCTTCTGAAACCCCGGTAGTTACTTCAATGGTAGAGAATCCTATGACGAAGCGTGTTGCTTCTTTGAAGCCGATAAAATTTTTCTTTTCTAAACTTGTGATTTTATAAAATTTCGCAGCATAACAGCTGCATACAAGACATATCAAAACATATACAGTTTATACTTTTCAAAATATGGCAACCAACACACTCTTTCCAAGAGCCTCGGGCTCATCACATTTCACCAAATACAAAACTATGTACATACTATTTGTGCTCATTGCCACAAATTCAAAGTATTTTCTTACTTAAGTTATTTAATACGGCACTGATACAAAGTTGAGAATCTGAAAATATACTCAGCGTGCGCGTGCACATCACTTGGAAAATAGTTTTTAAAACAACAAAATAATGAGCTAAACGAGCTCAGTGAGCGTATGCTTTATAAAATGTTTGCTTTTTCTAAAAATATCTCCAAACTATAAAACTCTCTTTTACAAGACATTTTCTAGAAACCTTGCTTGCTTGCTTTGCTTTGCTTTACTTTAAAAGTTTCTAAAACTTTTCATACTTGCTTGCTTGCTTTGCTTTAAAAGTTTCTAAAACTTTTCATAAATCTCTTAACTTGCTTTCGCTAAAAGTTTCTAAAACTTTTCATACTTGCTTGCTTGCTTTGCTTTAAAAGTTTCTAAAACTTTTCATAAATCTCTTGCTTGCTTGCTTTACCTTACTTTAAAACCTTTTCATAAATCTCTTGCTTGCTTGCTTTACCTTACTTTAAAAGTTTATAAAACTTTTCATAAATAGAACCACAAACCCAGCTTGCTTTAAAGTTTATAAGACTTTTCATAAACACGAACCTAGGATTGTAGTTTGCTTTAAAAGTTTATAAAACTTGTTATAAACACGGGAGCACAGGCAATGGTGTACAGTGGTGATTCAAAACTATGTGAAAATGTTTATAAATCAAGATAAACCCTTTGGAGGCCTTTCTGCTTGTTGTACCCTAGTAAACAATACGGGAGCACGAGCCCAATGTCTTGGGTGGAAGGACTGGTCTGCATCGCCTAGGTGACGGCTTGAATTCCCCTTCCCGGTAAATGGTGGATTGACCTTGGTCTCGTCATAATCTAGCCTAAGCGCTAACCTATATGCCCGATCATTCACCCTGATGCGGCTAAATATGTGATCGTGGTAAGTTCTTGAGCCAGGCAAATCTAAAATGCATGAAATGATGTCCTAACACCACCATGCACGTACGGAATACCTCTGACCGGTATGCTTGCTTAAAACTAGGGATTTTCGTTAGGCCTGTTTTATAAAATATACTTTTGTTTGCTTGCTCTTTGAAATATGGTTTTACAACTCAAAACCATTGCTTGCTTGCATTTTTAAAAGTATGGTTAGATACATCAAAAACCATTACTTGTTTGCTTTCCACATATGGTTTAAATCAAAACCATTGTTTTCTAAAACTCATTGCTTGCTTTAAAATATGGTTTACAATCAAAACCATTAAATACCAGCGTAAAACAGTTTATAATAATACACTAGTATTTCAAAAATAGGTTTAGAACACTCACCTTTTTGTTTACCCAAAACTTGAGCACGACTCCACAACTTTCCCGCTTTTGCTTTTATCTTACACACTCAAACGAATACGGTGAAAACATTAATCGCCTGTGTATAGCGTAAAACTTAACGTACTTCCTGCGCCAAGTCACTTTAGGGTCACACAACATTCATATAAAGCCAAATGAACAATTTACCCTTGAGCACTAAAAAGCCCATAACAAAAAAAACCACTCATTTTGGCAAACCTTTTTCCAACAATACTCTCTGAACTTTATTACCCAAAGATTATTCAAATGATCTTCAAACATTATGAAACTCTCCAGATCAGTCCTTTATATATCCAATGACATCTCTTTAAATTTTCAATTTAAAATTCCTTCTCTAAGGCCCTCAACCACATAACACAAGTTACATCTTTTTTTTATATGCCTAATTGGTTAGCTCATTGAATCACCTACTGTTATCCTTAATTTATGGGGTTTTAACTCCATAAATTGGAAATGGTTTCTTCACTCATTTGAAGCTATGGTTCTAAGGTTTCTTCTCCAATTGGAATCATCAATTTGGATCACCCAAACTGAGTTATTGTATTTTACGTCTAGATTACTCAAATTAATAGAACATAATCTGCACTTAAGCTCCACTTTCAAAAATTTCTGGGCACTTTAGGGTTACAATTTGCATCTGAATTCCTTGAATCTTATTCCCCTGGTATATTTTACCCAGAATTTTAAATCACTCAATTTTCATGAGTGAAACTCACTTATGGCCAAAACACTACAACAATACTAAGGGCATAACCAGTAGGCTACATAGGCTCACCTTTCAGAATCCATATTTAGGGCCTTAGAGCTACAAGATTTTCTCTTAGTCCCTTCTATACATTTTAACCTATCTCTTGTGGTTCTTTTACCAATTCGAATAAATTCCTTTGGATGATCATAGCAATCTATGGCAAACAAAAACAAGGTTTTACCAAATTTTTGACAGCATTTCCTTTAAAACCCAACATTCTCTTTTTTACAACCATTCCTCAAAACCAACATGGAATTTGCAAAACAACTCCACCACACTTGTATTGGTGGTTTAGAACCCTAACATAACCAAACCCTAGGTAAAAATCACAAGAATTCATACCAAGGTCCACCAATCCATACAAAACATAGAAATAGGAAGAATTCCTTGTTATCTCATACCAATTAGGTATTACCCACTGCTTCAACAATTCTAGAGTTAGGATAATCTCTAACAAAACCCTAGGAAAGGAGCAACTAATCATCCATAGAAAATTCCTTACAAAAACCTAGACATCCAAAATACATGATTGCAGTAAAATTCAAAGATTCATACCTTTTTGCTCTTCTCCCTCTTCTTCGCCTCTTACTTCCTCTCTTCTTCTCTTCTTCTACCTCTCTCTACGGTTGCTCTTCCCCAAATGCCCAAATATGAGAGACCAATTTGGTCTCTCTGCTTTTTATCTTTAAATTTTCCTTTAATTGTAATTTGGTCCTCGTCTCCTCTCAAATCATGAAAATCAACTTATATTTATTTCTACTTTAGCCCATCATCTTCTCATCTTATGTCCCTTTATATCCCCATTTGACAATTTACAAATTTACCCCTTGTTCTAGTACAAAATTTCGGAGTTACATCAATTTATCATCTCACAATTTCATCCTTAAAAACAACATCCAAAATACTATAATAGCACTTAAATAATTAGAAAAGTCTTTTGAATTTGCACATATACGCCCCTATGATTCCTGTCTAGTATACCTTCTCGGGACAGGGCGTTACATGGAACATCAAGATTCTTCACTCCACGATCATGATGAAGTGCTGCTCAAGCAAGCAAGTCTATTGCTTTGTGATATTCCTATAGACATGAACAATATGAACTTCCCAATACTTCTCCAATTCCTTCTTGCATGCTTGAATTAAATTCACTAGCGATAACCTAGGCTAATTTATAGCTAGCCAACCCTTTCGACCATAGGTTTCAAATACCTCAACACCTTACATTTAAATCCTCGAGCCCAAAGTGAATATACAAACTAAGAACCACTTATAGATTTAGCTTCGATAGCACTACATATACTAATGTTTTAGGTGAAACCAGCTAACTTCCTTTTTCTATTCTTAATATTTAAATGATTTTATATGTGAGATCAAATAAATGCAATAGTAGGATGGATAAATTGTAAGGTTAAATATGACTATATTATATTATGAGAAATTGGAATTAAGGAAGACTATGAAGGAGAATTTCCAAGAAAAGCCTAAAAAGGTTGGGTGGGAAACTGGAAAATGATGAAAAGTGAAAAGTGAAAAATGAAAGAAAAAGAGAGGAAGGGAGGGGAAGTGGGAAATGCTCTGATCGTTCGTCTTTTCTTTAGCCGTGTGGACCCCACTTTCAACAATACTTCTTTTTTTTCAATGCATTTTCAACAATACTTACAAAGAATGTAAATCCCATTTCAACTGCTCAATCTTAATTTCTTACCATGTCTCCTTCATCTGGCTCAACTCCGCCAACCCACCTCACCATTTTGTTAAAGTGAATTAGACATTTGGAATTCTTTTTTTTTGTAAGGAAAGTGGTAGTAATTTGAACAAATCAATAAAAAAATCTCTAATTAAGTAATTAATTTAATTGTAATTATTTTATATTACTATATCTAATCTAAGCTCAAGTTTATCATGTTCTCACCAAAAGGCAAAGTTACTTAGTTAAAACTTATAGATAAATTATACTTTTAAGCCAGTATATATATATATAAATTTATGAACCAAATACTATATCATAATTATAATTTATTTCTAAATAATATAAATATAGAATAAAAAATATTAATTTTTTTGAAAGGAAAAATAAATATTAATTTAAAATTCTCAACATAACATGAGCCTATTTAGATAATAAAATTAGTGACTAAGTATTGGATCAGATTCCATTTTAAGTTGAACAACCTATCCAGTTTCTTTTTTTTACAATTAAACTGCTTTTGTTACAACCCCTTTCCTAGATATCCTGCCTTTAAACTTTGAACACTCTACCAACCAAGTTAGACATGTAGACAACCTATCCAAGTTAAAATTTTATATCAAAGTAGTGAAAACAATTATAAAAATATTAGTATAAGTAAAATTTTTCATTGTGTAATTAATTCATTTGCATAGTATAATGTAACATAATGATTTTTATAGAATTTAAAATGTTTATTTTATAGCCAATAAGACCTACCTGAAGTGGTTAAAAGCTCAGGTTGTCATAGGGAGGGGAAAGTCCAAGGTTCGAGTCCTAGTGTTGACTAATTTGTAAAAGAATAGAATATTATGATGTAATGCAAAATGAATAGATGTAAAAAAAAAAAAATTATATGGCCCATCATGCCTACCTCAAGTGGTCGAGGGCTCATCATTTCAAATAAGCACAGGGCATAAGAAGGGAGGTCTCAAGTCTCAAAAGTCAGGGATAGTTTTATTACCTTGAAATTAAAAGTGTAATAAAAATATATTTATTTTTATCCATTTCTCTCTTCAAACAACACTTCTTTTAAACTTGTGAGTAGAAACAAAATGATTACTTTACAATATTTTTAAGTAATATATAAATTTATACAAGACTTCCATCTACTTGTCAAGTATCTAGACATTAAAAAAATCATAAAGCATACCATTAAATACTTTAGAGGCATAGGGCTTTAATGTGTGATGGTTATCGACATGGGTTGGGGGCTGAAATTTAGGCGACAAGGTTATGTGAAGGGTTCCCTATCGCGACAGAGTTACTGATTGCTTGGGTGTCCATGGCCGATGTTGAGCAGTGATCAAATAGTACCGACCACTTTGTGCACTATCGCCGGGTTCATTGCATGCACATTGCATCCACACTGCACGCGGTCGTGCGCTATCGTGTGCACGCTAGGTGCTCTGTTGTCGAACGCCCGGCTGTCCCTAACCCCCAGGCCACTGTCATGACCTAGAGTATTTGTCGCTACATGGGACCCGAGCCTCTTACGTCGCAACATAGGATTTACGTCGCGACCTGGTGGGCAAGCTACCTGTTGTACACAGTGCAATAAATTTACATTTAGATTAAAATGTTGACGTGTTTGGTTCTTAGAAAAATTGGTAGAAAATGTAAGTAAAAGAAAATAGAAAGAAAAAGTAATTAAAAGGAAATAAAAAGTGAAGGAAAATCAAAATATCTTAAAAGTTAATAAATTATTTTTATTTGTGCATCCAAATTTATTGAATTTATTCTAACTCATCAATATGAAGATTACATAATTTAAAAATATATAAATTTTAACTAATTTGATTATACATATGATTTTCTTTAAAAGAAATTATAGAACAAGAAAATCATTTTTCTTTATTTCTTTCCTCACCACTTTTCACTATCCAAATAAAATAATTATATTGATTTAAAGTAACAATATATCGATAGAAACATATATACAAATTTTTTAATTTTTTAAAAACCATATAAGATGAAACAATTGATAGAATTTTGGTGAACAGTTAATCTTATTTAATATTATTGAATGAGAGAGTGAAATAAATGTTAGAATGGTCCATATCAATGTGAATTTTAAATTCAAATTGAATCTCCCATAACACCTTTCCCCAACCCTTGTAACTCTTGAAGACACATGATTATTTGATCCATATAAAAGAGAACCTTGCACATTTTAAGTCCCTAAGCCTTCTCAAAAAATACAGAACAATTTACCATCAAGTTTGTTTTGAGAAAGGGTTTAGAAGAACCAAAAACTAAATTAATTTTGGTTTTAATTTTCCGATGTTTAGTTTTTCTCTTTATTTACAATAGTTTGTTATGTGTATTCATTTTCTTCCACACATAATGGTTGATTGCTTGATCAGGTCAATTTGATGTATCAAAGGCATAAGAACCTCGCATGATTTTTGTGTTTCGTAAGTTTTTTTTTTTTTTTTTACTGGATTGCATAGAGTGCGAATCTTTTCATTTAAGTTTTTCCATTGTTATGAAGTGTTAAATCTCCTTTATATATGATTTAATGTATTTTTTGATTTCATATGACATCAAACTGCATAAATAATTATGTTTTTGGTTCACTTATTGGTTCTGCAATGGAGGTCCTACGGAACCAATGAAGAAGGCAACCATTTAATAATATTTAAAAAAAAGTGCATGGGGTGCGAATGCACCGGAGAAGAAGTTACTCCTTGCTCTTGCTCTTTGTGATGCCCACAAAATGAAATCTTTTTAGTGTTTATTTAACAAGTAAAAAAAAAAAAAAAAAACTAAGGGAACGATTTAATCGAGTTGGTTGGTGACGGGTTGAGGTTGAAGATGGCCATTTTTTTTATTTTTTTATATGGCTTCACGTTAGGGCTCATTTTGAGCCTATGATGGGCCAATTTTGATAAGGCCCTCTTAATTTAGTTAGTGGGCCACTGGATAAGTTGGCTAAAAGCCCACTGGACAAGTTAGCTAAAGGCCCTTAGGCCTGTTTAGATCATATGTTGTAGCCCATTGGATTAAAAAAAAAAAATTGTTAAAAGGGGTTGTTGTTGCCAAAAGGATTTGATCCTAGGGCCATGTAGGCTTCAAAGTAGTGCTCTACCATTCGGCTAGGTAACCGGATGGCATTATTCTTACACTGGTTTCATTTATACAGCTTTAAAGGGATTAAAGTTACATATTAACAAATTTATGACAGTGTGATGTCTATTGGAGTTAAACCCTTGCTTTTGAATTCAAGGGACACACTCCACCATTAGGCTACATGCTAGGTTGATGTTTTAATTTAAACTACAACCTATTTTATATAGAAATACAGTGATTAAATTCATTATTGAATTTATTATGATTATTGCATAGACTATAATTTTTACATGCTTATATTTGTTCTTTAAAATTGTTCTGATTTCTTATGTTAAATGATCTATATAATTTTAATTAACTAGAGATAACCACAACATCCTTAGTTCGTAGAAAATTATATATTAAGTTTTAAGATCACATTTGATAACATTATGCATGGTGAATTCATATGGAATGTGATAAATCTTATCCCACGAGGGAATTTTTATTATATTTTGTATGATTAATTAGGATGAGATATCAAATCATATTTTCTAATTTACCCACAGGGATTAGGAAAAGGAACATGATTTGGTAGTCTTATTATAATATTATTTAAATCTAACTGAATGAGACTTTAGCCTATAAACAGTTTGCATAATCACTAGGTTTATGATTTAAAGCATGATTTACATTAGTAAAACATATCATGTATCTTCGCCTGATTTTTATTACTAAGCATGTATACTTAACACTACGAGTTATTCAACCCTACGAATATTTTTTTATTTTAGAATTAATGATATTCCCGAATTAAGGGGTGATAACTATAAGGTATGGAAGGAAAGAATTCTTCTGCATTTGGGATGGATGGATATTGACTACGGTATAAGGAAAGAGGAACCCAGAAGGACTGCTCGAAATTTAAGATCTAGCTTGATAAGAAAGGTACTCAATTTTCCTTTGTATGTTATGAATCTAATATGGTTAATGTTAATCATAACACATGGTGGATTGATTCTGGTTCTACAATCCATGTTTCAAATACCTTACAGGGTATGCAAAACCTGAGGAAGCCAGTGGGAAGTGAACAATACATCTATTTAGGCAGCAAGATGAGTTCACGTGTGGAAGCTATTGGCACTTGCAGCCTTGTATTAAGCAACGGTTTCATTTTAGAATTGGAAAAGACATTTTATGTTCCAAGTTTCTCTAGGAATTTAATTTTAATTTCAAGACTTGTACCTTTAGGATTCTCCTTTATCTTTTCAGATTCTGGTTTCAGTTTATCCAATAAATCAAAAGTTATTGGTTATGGTACATTGTATGATGGTCTTTTCCATATTCAGTTACAAAATGATATTACTTGTTAAATAAACACTAAAAAGATTTCATTTTGTGGGCATCACAAAGAGCAAGAGCAAGGAGTAACTTCTGACAAAGCTCTTGCTAGTACCTTAATTATGCAATTTTCATCCACCAAGCTCACCGGGACAAGAGGAGTGCGTGATCATATCATGCGCATGAGGATATAAGCGTGACTTTAGACATTAGAAGTTACCATGTCGGACTTACTTTCCCTTATTCATTATATATTGAATACTACGCTGACATCTGAGTCCTTCAAAATCTGCCCCAAACACACATAAGGATAAATGGTCAATTAATGAATTGACCATGTGTATTACAAGAAGGGAAGGTGTGATGGAAGAGGGCGAGATAGGTTAACTTAACCACCTTTGGAAAGAAAAAGAAAGGATCAAGCTAAAAGAAATGGAAAGATTCCTATTCAATTGGGCATAAAGAAGAATTGAAGTGTTTTTTACGTAAAGAAGGGACACATGAAGAAGAATGCCTTTAAATTTAAGATACGGCTTGATAAGAAAGATTACTTCAATTTTCCTTTGTATGTTATGAATCACAACATATGGTTAATGTTAATCACTCAACACATAGTGGGTTGTTCTGGTTCTACAATCCTGTTCCAAATACATACAGGGGTATGCAAGGCACAGGAAGCAGTGAAGTGAACAATGCATTTATTCAGGCAGCAAGATGAGTTCACGTGTGGAAGCTATTGGTACTTACAGCCTTGTATTAAGCAGCGGTTTCATTTTAGAATTGGAAAAGACATTTTATGTTCCAAGTTTCTCTAGGAATTTAATTTCAATTTCAAGACTTGTACCTTTAGGATTCTCCTTTATCTTTTCAGATTATGGTTTCAGTTTATCCAATAAATCAAAAGTTATTGGTTATGGTACATTGTCTGATGGTCTTTTCCATATTCAGTTACAAAATGATATTACTTATAATTCTATGCATGTTATTGTTGGATTAAAAAGATGTGTTATGAATGAGGAATCCTCTATGTTATGGCACCGGAGATTGGGACACGTCTCCATTGAAAGAATAAAGAAATTGGTTAATGATGGGGTACTTAGTACTTTGGATTTGCTAATTTCGAGACTTGTGTAGTGCATTAAGAGGCGAGCAAACCCAACAAGTCTAAAAAGGGTGCAAAGAGGAGCACAAACCTATTAGAGATTATACATACTGACATTTGTTGTCCTGACAATGATGCAAATAGTTCGAAATACTTTATCACCTTCATAGATGATTATTCACGATATATGTATCTCTACTTCGTTCAAAGAATGAAGCTTTAGACACCTTTAAAGTTTTTAAGGCTAAAGTAGAGAATCAATACGGAAAACATATTAAGATCGTGACATCGAGATAAATTAAGTACTATGATAATCTGAAGAGATGAATGACTCTGGTGCATTTGTGAAGTTTCTTCAAGAAAATGGGATTGTTGCCCAGTACACTATGTTTGGTTCTCCAGATCAGAATGGTGTGGTAGAAAGAAGAAACCGAACTTTAATGAACATGTAAGGAGTATGAGGAGTAATACAAAACTACCTCAATACTTGTGGATTGAAACTCTAAAGACGGCTGTGTATATATTAAATCGAGTTCCAACCAAGGTTGTCTCTAAGACGCCTTTTAGTCATTCAAGGTTGGAAACCGGAGTTTGTGACATATACGTGTTTGGGATGCTTGGAGTCCCGAGTAAGTATAACCCACGAAAAGCTAGACCCGAGGACCATTAGTGGGTATTTCATTGGATATCTTTGAAAGGTCCAAGGGGTATAGTTTTATTATCCATCTCACAGCACTAGGATTGTGGAATCAAGAAATTCGAAATTTCTTGAGAATGACTTAATCGTGGGGTGATCGGTTTCGGGACATTGTTTTGAGGAAGGATCATTATGAAGGTCCCAAGCCCCTCTAGGTTCAAGTGATAGATTTCTTGTCATTCACACCCACACTCAAGTACAGCAGGAGGTATGAGACAACCATTTCTGAAGTTCCACATATTGCTAATATTAAGTCTTGTAGATCGAGTTGCAAATGAAGAAATTCCATAAATTGTTGAACAACGATTGAGCAACGAGGGCTGATCAGCCAAATTCCTCGAGAATGATGAAGCAACATTGGAAGATCTACAGAGTTAGGAAATCAGCAATTCCTAATGATTATATAGTGTATTTACAAGAATTTGACTATAACATTGGGAGCGAAAATGATCAGAGAAACATTTCACAAGCCATGAGTTCTAAAGGAATCTAACTTTCGTAGTGATACCGTGAAAGAAGAAATGAATTCTATGGCATCTAATCGAGTATGGGATCTCGTTGAGTTACCTGATGGTATAAAAGCCATTGGATGTAAATGGGTCTTTAAAACGAAGAAGGACTCATTGAGCAACATCGAGAGACATAAGGCTAGACTCGTTGCCAAAGGATTCAATCAAAGTGAAGGAATCGACTACACAAAGACCTTTTCTCCTATATCTAAGAAAGATTCTCTTTGGATTATCATGGCATTAGTTGCCCATTTTGACTTTGATTTACATCAAATGGATGTGAAAACGGCATTCCTTAATGGTAATCTAGAGGAAGAGGTTTACATGAAACAGCCTGAAGGATTCTCCCTCTAGTGAAGGTGAGCATTTAGTTTTCAAGCAAGAGATCCATATGGATTAAAACAAGCTTCCGCCAATGGTATTTGAAATTCCATGAAGTCCTTGCTAATTGATTTTAGAAAATATCATAGATCAATGTATATACCAAAAGGTCGATCAAGTAAGATTTGTTTTCTTGTGTTATATGTGGATGATATTACGCACAGCCAATGATAAGGGTTTGTTATATGAAGTGAAACAATTTCTCTCTAAGAACTTTGATATGAAGGATATGGGTGAGGCATCTTATGTCATTGGTATTAAGATCCATAGGGAAAGATCCCAAGGCATTTTGGGTTTGTCTCAAGAGACCTACATCAATAAAGTTTTAGAGAGATTTAACATGAAAAATTGTTCACCGAGTGTAGCACCCATTTTGAAGGGTGACAGATTCGATTTGAATCAGTGCCTTAAAAATGATTTTGAACGGGAACACATGAATAACATTCCATATGCTTCAACTGTTGGAAGTCTAATGTATGCTCAGGTTTGTACGGCGACATTGCATTCTTTGTTGGAGTATTAGGAAGATGCTCGAGTAATCCAGTGACCCTTTGAGCTACAAAGAGGTGATGAGATACCTTCAAGGAACAAAGGATTACATTCTTATGTAAGCAGACACTATAGTTTGGAGGTGATTGGCTCCCTCCGTCTCGAGACTTTGCTAGGCTGCTTGATTCGAAAATCAAGCGTCTGGTTCATATTTCAAGCTATTTGGTGGAGGTACATGTCTTGGAGATGTCTGAAACAAACCTTGATTGCCTTACCTATGGAAGCTGAGTTCGTATCTGTTTTGAGGCTAGCTCATGGTGTATGGTTAAAGTTTCATATTTGGGCTTAGAATTGTGGATTCTATGCTCTAGGCCGTTGAAGTTGTCTTGTGATGTAACTTCAATTTACTTGTTATGGCTACAAGAACAATAGAGCGGAAGTCAAGTAAGCATATCGACATTAAGTATAACCGTAAGAACGTGTTAAAGAAATGAAATGGTCATTGAACACATTAGCATTGAGTTGATGATTCTTGGAATCCAACAACTAAGGCATGCCATCCCCAACTATTTTAGGATCATAGTACAAATGGGACTTGGTTCCACTGATGTTATTTAATTATGCGTGACACACCCCGCCCCACACTAGCGCGAGTGTGTCGGCCACCATAAATCCCAGTAGTGCAATGACTAGAAATTCCTGAAGCCAATGGAGTGTTTAACTACGAAAGCTTCATTATAAAATGTTTTCCTTTTCTCAACTTATGATTTAGTAAAATCTCGTGACATATCGGTGCATAAATTTATGGAGCACAATTCCTTTTCCAAATATGGCAAGCCAACAACATTCTTTCAAAGCGAGAGCCTCGGGGCTCAACACATTTCACAAAAGCTACATATGTACCACATCCTCCACTATACAAATTCAAAATATTTTCTTACAAAATATTGTTAACACAACACTAATACAAAAGTCAGGAGAATCCTAATATGCTCCAGCGTCCGGCGTGCCTGTACTTGGAAAATAGTTTTTAAAACAACAAAATAATGAGCTCATGAGCTCGATGAGTGTATACTTTATAAAATGTTTGCTTCTTAAGAAAATATCTCAAAGCGTAAAACTCTCTTTTACAAGACATTTTCTAAAAACCTTGCTTGCTTTGCTTTGCTTTGTTTTAAAAGTTTCTAAAACTTTTCATAACTTCTTGCTTGCTTTAAAAGTTTATAAAACTTTTTATAAACCTCTTGCTTGCTTGCTTTACTTTGCTTTAAAAGTTTACTTTAAAAGTTTATAAAACTTTTCATAAACCTCTTGCTTCCTTGCTTTACTTTGCTTTAAAAGTTTATAAAACTTTTCATAACCTCTTACTTGCTTACTTTACTTTGCTTTAAAGTTTATAAAACTTTTCATAAACAGGAGCCTGGGCTCCAACCTCTTTAAAAGTTTATAAAACTTTTATAAACACGAGCTGGGCTCAAGCGCTTGCTTTAAAGTTTATAAAACTTTTATAACACGGGGCATGGGCTAGGCAGGTGCCGGTGTTTCTTGTTTACCGGTGGTTGATTTCAAGTATTGTGAAAAATGTTTATAAATCAAGATCCAACCCCTTTAGGCCTTTCTGATTACTGTACCTAGTAAACAAGGGGCCTAGGCTTCAACCGTCATAGGTGGAGGACTGGAGTCAGCATCACTAGGTGGAAGGGCCTTGGCTCACTTCCCTTTCGGTAGTATGGTGGACAAGCCTTGTTACGTCACCATAATCCTGGCCGCCCAGCTAACTACTCTCTCGGTCGTGCCGGTCTCCTTTAAATTCCATGATCATGAACTAAGTTTGTTGACGAGGCAAATCTAAAATGCATGAAATGATGTCCTAACACCACTTCTTACGTGCGAATACCTGGCGGTATGCTTGCAAAACTAGGGATTTTAAATCGACTGTTTTATAAAATATACTTTTGTTTGCTTGCTTGCTTGCTCTTTGAAATATGGTTTTACAACTCAAACCATACGCTTGCTTCCTTTTAAAAAGTATGGTTGAATATCTATCAAGCCATTGCTTGTTTGCTTTCCACATATAGTTAAATCAAAACCATTGTTTGCTACTAAACTCATTGCTTGCTTGCTTTAAAATATGATTTTCAATCAAAACCATTAAATACCGGTATTAAAACAGGTTATAATAATATTTAGTATTTACTGAAAAATAGGTTTAGAACACTCACCTTTCCGCTTACAAAACTTGAGCACGACTCCACAACTTCTTCGCCTTTGCTTTTACCCTACACACTCAAAAGATTACGTGAAAACATTAATCGCCTGCGTAATCGCATAAACTTAACGTACTTCATAGGCAAGTCACTTTTAGTAACTAGCTCTTCAGGTTGATGCTGCAGAGATTGGGTGACTTTAGTGGGTTCTTTGCTAGACCTCAAATCATTGCATTTGGGTTCCTTATGGTGTGGGTGGGCCTAACGATGCGAAGTACAAAAATGGGCTATTTAAAACTTCTCGTGCAGTACCACTATGTTTAGTACCGGTACCAAACCTATTCGTAACAAGACAAGTGTGCAGGTACCACCTCGTGGTTTACTTAAACGGCCGATTCTTGCCTTTTTTGGTACCAATTTTTGTTGTACAGCTTCTCTGTTCTAATACCTCAAGCACTAACATGGAATTCATCCCGAGAAACCACACTATAACACTTGTATTGGTGGTTTGGAACTTCATATAACCAAACCCTAGGTAAAAATCCCAAGAATTCAACCTAAGGTCCACCAATTCCTACAAAACCATATAAATAGAAGGATTCCATGTTTATTACATACCAACTAGGGTTTTACCCACATGACTTCAACAAATCTAGGGTTAGGGTGATCTCTCGGCAAAACCTGAAAAGGAGGAACTAATCTCCATGGAAAACCACTAGAAATCTACTAAAAACCCAAAAAATACATGTTTCCAATACAAAAACATACCTTTTTGCTCTTCTCCCTCTTCTTCTTCCTCTTCTTCCTCTTCTTCCTCTTCTTTTCTTTCTTCTCCACGGTTTGCCTTAGCCAAAATGAGACCAATTGAATTGTTTTATTTGTCTCACCTCTATTTATAGTCTCATCTTTGCCTTAATTGTAAGTTGGTCCTCAATCCCTTTAATATTTGCAATTCAACTTATGTTATTTATATAATGGCCTACTCTCTTCTTTGATTATGACCTTCATATTCTTTTTGGCAAATTACAACTTTACCCTTCTTCTAGTACAACATTCCAGGTTAAATAAATTTATGATTCACAATTTCATCCTGAACAACAACTCCCAAAAATACTACAATGACACTTGGTGCACATATGTGCCCCTACGGTTACACGTACCGTACACCCTCTCGGGACGGGGCGTTACAATACATACATTCATTATTTTAAATAAAACTCTTATTCAGTCTGATATTTATTATATGGTTTTGTACATTTCAGATTATTATTATTATTTTGAGAAATATCATTAAGTTTGGACCTTGAATAAACATATGGTTTTATTCATTAAGTTTAAGGAGTTTGTGTTGAACTTGATGTATTGTAATACATGGAAAGATACTACTCACTATAGAGGACCTATCGCCATGATTTATATATTTAGTTTTTCCTTATGATAGGTGTTGTAGTATATGGACCAAGTAGGAGAATGTTAGAATGGTCCATATCAATTTGAATTTTAAATTCAAATTGAATCTCTCATAACACCTTTCCCCAACCCTTGTAACTCTTCAGAAGACCTGTGATAGTGCAGTGCTCCATATAAAGATACCTTTGCACATTTTGGGTCCTAAGCCTGCCAAAAATAGAACAATTCACCATCGAGTTTGTTTTGAGAAGAAAGGCTTAGAAGAACCAAAAACTAAATTGAGCCTTGGTTTCTTAGTCTCAACGGTTTGGTTTCCAGTTTCCAGTGTTAGTTTCTACACATTTGTTATAATGGTTGGAGAGTATGTATTCGACATTTGCTTCTTACCATCTGATTGGATTGTATGATCAAGGGTCCCGACAATATATATATCTGATAGGTTTCTAGCGATATTAAAAATAGCAAAAGGAAAAATACATTCTGAGATAAATATGAAACTAATTCCTAAAGCGAGGATAAATATAAAACCTAAATATACTTATAAAAATTAAATTAAATAATTAAAATAACTAATCAATATCACGCCTCCACAAGACGGTCTCCAAAGCGAGGTCGATCTTGACGTAGAGATCCTATAAGCGAGGACTAGGAAGTGGCTTGCTTAAAGCATTAGCAAGCTGATCATAAGAGGAAACATGTGTCACATGAAGAACCCATCTTGAACAAGATTATGAACAAAATAAAATTCCACTGCAAGATGCTTTATTTGAGAATTAAAAACTTAAGTTAGCACCTGAATAAGTAGCACCCGATATTATCATAGCAAATTCTTGGAGTAGGCAGGCACAGCGAACTCCTTATCAAAGATGATTGACCCATTGTAGTTCACAAGCAATGGCGGCAACTCAACGATACTTCACCTCAGTGGAAGAGCAAGCAACAGTGCACTGCTTTTTGAAGCTCCAAGAAATTGGATTAGGACCAAGAAAAACATCATATTTTGTAACACCCCAAATTATACCCTAGTAGTTTTATGATGTTTAGGGTATAATAAAAGTTAAATTCGTATTTTTCGGAAATTTAAGTGCTAAATGTGAAAAATGACATAACCGGATTTTTAAAGAAGTGTAAAGGGTAAATTGGTAAAATGTCAAATTAAGGACTCAAAGGACATTAGATAAAAAGATTGCATATTAAGATAGAATTTTAATAAGTTGACTTGCAAATTGAGTATAGATGAAGGACTAAAATGCAAGGGCCAAAAATATGAGTCAAAAGATGAGTGAGACAAACTTGTCTCTAGAAGGAAAATATCTCATTTTGTTAGCTTTGGTTTTAAGAGTGGACATGCGAGGTTTGGGAGAAAAATCCATTTTGGGTTGTATTTCTCCATCTTTTGGAGTTCCACTTGAATCAAGCAAAGATAAGGAAATGAAGAAGTGAAGGAAGGCTAGTTGAAGTGTTCAAGAAATGAAGGTTAGGAAATTCTTCAACCTCCTTTCTTGTTACGTATGTGTTAGGAAAAATATCCTAACTCTCCCCTTTGTTTTTGTTTTTGTTGGTTGTGACACACCCCCACCCCTACTAGTAGGCGATGTGCCAACAACCCCATAGAACTCCCAGCCGATACTTCCAATGACTAGAGAATCCTGTGAAGCTAAGCCGTGTTGCTTGCTAAAAACCCGTATAAAAATTTTTCTTTTCTAAACTTGTTTATTTTATAAAATTTATTGACATAACGACTGCATATAGGACATAATCCCAAAACACAGCAAATACAATTACACTTAAAATATGGAAACCAACAACACTTTGCTAAAAGAGCCTCAGATCATCATTTTCATAAAACAAAACTATGTACATACATATGCACAGCTATATAGGTTCCATTCTTTCTTACAAATATATACAATAGTGAGTACATACGGCACATATAACTAGTAGTCGGGAGGACACGATATGTCCCGCGTTAGCGTACTGTGCCCAGGCAGAATTTTAAAACCCGGAAAATAAGAGCTAAAAAGAGCTCATTGAGTGAATCTTTATAAAATGCTTGCTTTTTTAAAATGTCTCAAAGCGTAAAACTAACCTCCACAAAACATTTCATAAAACCTTACTTGCTTTGCTATAAAAGTTTCTAAAACTTTTCATAAGCTTTGCTGCTTGCTTTGCTATAAAAGTTCTAAAACTTTTCATAAGCGCTTAACGTAGCTATAAAGTTTAAACTTCATAAAATGCTTGCTTATCGGTGGTCAGATTTTAAGGTTGTATGTAAAATGCTTATAAATATAATGGTCGACCAACTAGGCCTTTCTTGTTGTACCCTAGTAAACACGGGGAAACACGTGTCTCTGATCTTGGAGTGGAAGGACCTCATGTCCACATCACCACACAATGCAGTAAATGGTGGAATGTTTCATCACCACATAATAAGCTAAGCGCTAACCCTATATATACTCTAGTCGTGCCCAGTCCTCCTCTAATATGCCATATTAAATGAAGCTAAGTTCTTAGACCAAGCAAATATAAAATGCAATGCAATTATGTCCTAACTTTCTAGTGCACGTCTGAATACCTACGGCTTGAGTAATGCTTGCTTAAAACTAGGAGATTTCTTGGAAACGACTTATAAATATAATTTTTGTACTTGCACTTTTTAAAATATGATTTAACAAATCAAAACCATAAGCTTTAAAATATGGTTTAACCAATCAAAACCATAAGCTTTAAAATATGGTTTAACAATTAAAACCATAACATACCAGCGTAAAATGATTTATAACAATACACTGGTATTGAAAAATAAAGTTTAGAATTAACACTCACTTTTCCGGTTACAATAATTGAACACGACTTCGCAATTTCTCTGCCTCCGCTTTTACCCTACACATTCAATGTATTAGACTACACGCGTCATCACAACCAAGCAATTTGCACACTTGGTGCTACAATTAATTTTTTTAGAAAATATGTGGACCCCAAATGCCATTCACAGGCATAGGGCCAAATTCTAGACTCAAGGGGTTTCGTAGAGTCCAAGAACCCCCAAAAACAGTTATGAAATTCCTATCGAGACTATTAGAAAACAATCCTGAAATTTCAACCCGAATTGTCCAAGCAGTCAGAAATTCAGCGGATTTATTCGAAAACGATCCAAAATTCGCAAGCTTGTCCCCAAAGAATTTTGGATTAGAAATTTTAGCTTTCGTGGCGCCTAGCAAAATCAAGCCACTAAATGACCTTTAGGATAGAAATAACATAAGTAGGAAAATTCCCCACATCTTGGAGTTTGACGAAACGTTAAACTTTTGGTACCCACGCGTAGACCAACTTTGTCTTTTGCTCCGATGAAAACCTACGGTCCGATTTCCGTAGATCTTAGAGAGAAGCAAAGAAAGAAAAAAAAAAATTCTCTCTCATTCTACGAACTCTCTTGGCCGAAATATGGCCTTCTCCCCTTTTGACTTTTCCTTTTTCGTTTTTATCTTTATTATTATTATTTTATTATTATTATTATATTATTGTGTATTATTATTATTATTATTATTTGGATACATGACTCATGTTGTATTCGAGTGCATTTACTAAGGCTCAATTTATTTCTTTTCGAGTTCACTTTATTTTAAATAAACAGCTAAAACAATTTCTTCGGATTTCGTAAAAAAATCTAGATGCAAATCTTGTGACTATCTTGAAAGATTGTAAAATATTCCGCTTGTCTGAGTGTGAAACTTTTAAGGTCACTAGATTTCGCAAGGCAATTTAGGCGCAATCCCAGTTTTAGATCATACGAGATCTAGGGAATTTCTAGATACAGACAATTCTAACATTTATTATTATTATTATCCTTTAACTAATTAAAGTTTCCATGATTTGTACTCACCCCTCCACTTTCCTTAATTGCAAAAGTGGCACCATTCTTTAAAACTTTGTTCATCATAAAAACAACTTCCAAAAATACTACTATGACACTCAACTAATTAAGGAAGCCCTTGGTGCACATATGCGACCCTACGGTTACACGTACAGTACACCCTCTTGGGATGGGGCGTACAGGTTGTGTTGTTGTTTTGGTTGTAACCTATAATGAGGAACAATTTGTGTGAAAACGGTAAGTAGGGTTTTATGGGGAGATTCTGTCAAATTTTCCCTAGACCCTATGTTCTTCTTTTGGCTATAACTTGGCTCACCGACCTCCAAACTAAATGATTACAGTTTTTAAGGAAATTTAAGACCCATGGCTACATTTTCCTAGAAGAGACCTAGATCGAATTCTTGTCTTAAGACCCCTGAAATTGAGTTTGAAGTCGATTTATCAGAGCAGCCCTGACGGGGGAAGTAGTGCAGTTATTTGAATCATAGCAGGTTTGTTGGTTAAATAGTGTGATTCAAATTTCTATAAAACCTGACATTGGGAGAACAACTTTCCATGGAAGGAATTATGGCCAAATTTTGTAAAACCTAGAAAAATTCATTTTTTTGAAAAAGGGTAAAATTAATTTGTCATATAGTACAAGTGGAAAATGCAAATTCCTAGACCTCGGGCAGCGAAAGTGGACCCTCATAGTGATGAGTGCCTAAACACTCCTTACCATACCCTCATACATCTTATCGTTTTAGCTTAATTTTACAGTTAAATACGTATTTGTATAGTCCGATATCTGATTTTTGGCTTTTGTGTGAATGGCGAGGTCGAGCGGGAAATTTTGAGCGTTTGGAGCGGAGGGTAGAAGTGCATAAAGTTGGTGGGCATTCGCGGCGTGTCCCGCGTTCTGACATCGGGTCAACGAGGAATTAGAAGTCAACAAGCGACCTTTGTCGCGCCTGCGTCGCGGCGTGGGTAATTACTATCCATCATTAAAAGCAAAAAGGGACGAATCGGGTATCAAGAATGTATGAATGGGGCACGAGGAAATTAGGCGACGGTGACCTAGATCTAGGAAGAAGAGACTGCTTTTGTATTTTCTTACGTTACGATAAAATGCGATGTTTTATAGATTAAATGTTGATATATACCGTTTAAATATATTTCTAAATTCATATCTAAGTGTTATTGGCTCTATCATTACATGGATTAAGATTGGTATTTTATATTATTCAGGTTGTTTATGACATTGTTATCTACTCTATATGTGGTTATTTACATGGTGATGTATGGCCAACATTGGCATGATTGTCTTTGGATATGGGTGACACCCCACCTTCTAGTGGGTGTGCAGAGCCACTCCGCAAATCCCCGGCCGTTACCTGCGATTAGAAATTCTGTGGCGAAAGCCTGTATTGCTTGCTTAAACCTCATATAAATTTTTTTTTTCTTGTTCTAACTTGTGATTTACTAAAATCTTGGCAGCATAACAACTGCATATAGGACACATTCCAAATCCTGTATACACAATTTACACTTTTACAAATATGGCAACCAACAATATTCTTTCAATAAGAGCCTCAGGCTCAACCAACACATTTTCACAACTACACTATGTACATACATGAGCTCCATTATACAAATTCAAAGTATTTCCTTACAAAATATTCTTAATACTGACCGCGATATAAATGTCGGAGAATCCTAATACATCCGGCGTCAAGTGGTGCACGTACTGGAAAATAGTTTTAAACACAAAATAATGAAGCTGTTGAAGCTGGTGAGTGTTTTTGCCAATGTTTTCTCTTTTGACTCTCTTCAAGGCCCATGACTCTTTACAATCAGTATAGAAACCTTCTGTAACACTTTGTAAGGAGTTCTAAACTTTAGCTATTACAACTTGCACTTTGCTGGCTGTTAAAATTATAAAAACTTTCTTCAAAGTTCTCTAAAACTTCTTAAATCTCTTACCATTTGTGGGTTATAGACTTTTTATAAACCATGGGTTTTGGGCTCAGACTCTTTGTACTTCAAATAAAGCAGGGATGTGAAATAACTGTTTAGCAAATGTGCAGGAGCGCAGAACTATGCAGCAGTTTTGAAATAAGCAGGAGACACAAATAGCCATTTCTTCATAAACCAATAGGAGCACAAGACTAAACATTGCCTGTCAATTTCATTGTATAGTTTTCTATTTATAAATCATCAGCTATGCAGCCTTTGTGTTATGCCTTGATGGGTGGAACCGAGCATCTCTGTTTTCATGGAAGGGTTTTTCTGGTCATCACTAAGATGGTTTGATTTTGTTTCGCTGCATTTCACAGTAATATGTTGAATGATTAGCACAAGATCTCATCACCATAGACCCCTATGATTAACGCGTTAACCTTTTATATATTAAATGCCCGGTCTCCTTTAAATGCCATGATGCATGACCTAAGTTTGCCGACGGAGACGTCAAATGCATGAATGATATCCTAACACCACCATGCACGTATGGAATACCTCGACAGGTATGCTTACTTAATGAGATTTAGTTGAAACATTTAAAAATACGCCTCTTGTACTCGCTCTTGAAATATGGTTTACAACTTAAATAAAGTACTTTTCTTCTTTGCTTGAAAGCATGGTTTAATAATTCAAAACCATTGTTTGCTTTAAATATGGTTTAAATCAAAACCACTTGCTTGCTTTTTGAATGATGGTTTCTGACTCAAAACCATCAATAGGTGTAAAGCGTTTATAATACTACTTCGTATTTAAAAATAGGTTTAGAACACTCACCTTTTTGCTTACTAAACTTAAGCTACGACTCCATGACTTTTCCTCCTTTGCTTTTAGCTTTACACACTTTCGAAGCGAATCTGGCGAACATTTTAGTAGCCTACGTATAACGTAGCAACTACTTCACAACATAGTCACCTCGTGATATCAGCGGTAGCGAGAAAGTCATACGCTACGTTTTAGTTGAGTTCCAATCTGTTAACTCTCTTAATCATTTAATCAGTTCCTATACTATGGTGCGTGATTTTAGGCTTAAATATGCAATACAACAATTTTGGGCATTTGAACTATGATGCAGGTACCGCTCTGATTCAATTTTAATCTGCAGATTTGGTTCCCTTTTATTGGCGGGGTACCCGATTACCGCTTGTATCGGTACCAGTACCGATTGGCTTTGGGTGGTACCGGTACCGCCCTGTTTTGGTACCGGTACCACTTCGGGAATTTGCCCATAATTGCTTCTTTTTTATGCTTTTTGTACCAATTCTCTTCATACAACATCCCCATTCCTTAATACCTCAAAAACCAACATGGAATTCATCTAAAACCACTCCATAACACTTGTATTGGTGGTTTGGAACCTCATACCACAAAACCCTAGGTGAAAATCTTATGAATTCAACCTTAGGTCCACCAATTCCATATAAAACCATATAATTTTGATGATTCCATGTTTATCCTATACCAATTAGGGTTTTACCCACAAAACTTCAAGAATTCTAGGGTTAATGTGATCTCTCCACAAAACCCTAGAACAAGGAGGAACTAATCTCCAAACCAAAACCTTAGGAACCCAAAATCCCCATGATCTCAAGATGAAAACATACCTTGGTTTGGTCTTCTCCCACTTCTTCTTCCTCTTCTTCCTCCTCTTCCTCTTCTCCTTCTTACCACCAAAGCATTGAAGCCCTAGCCAAAGAAATGAGACCAAATGAATTTTTGTTTGTCTCATGGCCTGTTATAAATCTAATCTTTCTCTTAGTACAGTTAAGTCTCAAGCACTTTAATATTGCAAATCAACTTGTTTTTATTTCAGTTTTGGCATGCTATGTAGCCCCGTCCGGGGAGAGTGTCTGAAGTATAGCTGTGAGGCACCTATAGAGCTCTAGAGTGTCACATAGTAGTATTTTGGAGACTAAAGTAGGAAATGAAAGTTTATGGAAGCCGGGATTTGTGTATGAGAACAAGGGTACAATTGTCATTTAGCAAATAGGACATGAATATGAAAATGTTAAGTCATAAAGAGATGAGCCTAAATAAATAACTAAGTTACAATTGAAAAAATTAAAGTGAGGTCATTCCAATTAATGAAAAGTTGATATTATAATAATGGGGAAAAAAAGCCAAATCATATTTTGGTCTCCCAACTAGGGTTCACGTAGGAGGAGAGAGGAGAGGCCGAGGAAGGAAGGGAGGAAGAAGGAAGAAGAAGGAGGAGGAGGAGAAGAAGATCAAAGGTATGTATGTCTTGGAATTAAGTGTATTTTGATGTCTAGGACTTTTAATTGTGAATTTCCATGGAATTATTCCTCCTTGTCTAGGGTTTTGTGGAAAGATCATAAACCTTTGAATTGTTAAGGGTAATGAGATTAAAACTGATTGGGAAAATAACCATGGAATCATCACATTTATGTGGTTTATAAAGTGGAGGACCTTAGGTAGAGTTCTTGCATTTTCACCTAGGGTTTTGTGATGAGTTCCAAATCACCAATTCCAAGTGTTGTGAAGTTAGTTTGGATGAATTCCATGTTGGTTTTGATGAATTGTTGCTAAGAAAAGGAGAATGTTGGGTTTTTAAAAGGAAGTTCTGTAAAAATTTGGTAAAACCCTGTTTTGTTTTTTGATTATAGATTAAGTTATAATTGTCAAATGAATTGGTTCTAATTGGTAAGAGACACCAGAGATAATTGCTACAAATGTATAGAAGGAACCAAGAGCCAGATGTAGCTCTAGGAAACCCAAATGGACTAGCTGAACCAGTGTAGCTCACTGATTTTGCTCTGTTTTGGGTATGGTTGTAGTGTTTTGGCCATAAGTGGAGTTTCACTCATCCAAATTGAGTGATTAAAAATTCTGGGTAAAATAGACTTCTAGGGGAATAATTTAACTGAAGGAAGTGCATGCATATTGTGAACCCAAAGTGCCCAGAAATTTTTCTAAGTGGAGCTATGTGAATTCTGTTCTGCCATTGAAGTAATCTAGATATAAATACAATAACTTGAGTTTTGGTGATCCAAATTGGGTGATTCAATTGGAGAAGAAACCTTAGAACCATAGCTTCAAATGAGTGAAGAAACCATTTCTAATTTATGGAGTTAAGATCCCAGAAATCAAGGATAACAGTAGGTGATTCAGTGAGTTTGGAATCAAAAACATGCTGTAACTTGTGTTTGTGGTTGAGGGCCTTAGAGAAGGAATTTACATTGAAATTTTAAAGAGATGTCATTAATAAAGGACTGATATGATTTCATAATTTTGAAGACCTTTTGAATAATTTTTGGGTAATAAAGTCCATAGAGTATTGGGAAAAAGGTTACAAAATGAGTGGTTTTTTTGTTATGAAACTTTTAGTGCTCAAGGGTAAATTGTTAATTTGACTTTATATGAATGTTGTGTGACCTTAAGTGACTTGCGTGAGTCACGTTAAGTTTACTCCTTTACTCGTGAGTGATTAATACGTTGCATTCGTTTGAGTATGTAGGTTAAAAGCGAAAGGAATGAGTAATTGGATTTGTGCTCAAGGTTGGGAAACAAAGAGGTGAGTGTTCTAAACCTATTTTTAAATACTGATATATTATTATGTTTGTTTTACCTTTGGTAATTAAATGGTTTGATTATGGCTCTATTAGACATTTAGATTTTGAGCAAATAAATAGCAGGTTGTTTTGATATATATGAAAAGCAAATAAGTAATGGTTTTGATTCATTCAACCATACTTTAAAAAGCAAGCAATGAGTTTAGCAAGCAATGGTTTTTAACTATAAAACCATATTTCAAAAAGCAAACAAGCAAACAAAAGTCTATTTTGTAAAATAGGCCTAACCAAAAATCCCTAAGTCTTAATAAACCAGGTGAGGAGAAGTATTCCGTACGTGCGCGGTGGTGGGTTTCATACATGCATTTTTAGATTGCACGGTCGACCCAGACTTAGAACATGCATCATACATTTAAAGGGAGACCGTGGCACGTCTTCGGGTATATAGGTTAAGAGCTCTAACTAGAATTATGGTGATGAGACCAAGGTCAATTCCACCATATTTCTGGGAAAGGTGGCGTGGGCGAGGCCACCGCTTCCACACAGGTGATGTGGACCGGGTCCTTCCAAACGCGGTCGATGCCCGAGGCTCCCGTGTTCACTGGTACAACTATTAGGAAAGGCCTCCGAGTGGTTGATGATTTATAAGCATGTTTATACGGTTTAAAAATCAACCATTGGCTCCTGATTAGCCAGGCTCCGTGTTTGTTTTAAAACAAATGGTTGAGCCCAGGCTCCCGTTTTATTTCAAAGCATGCGGTTGAGCCCAGGCTCCCGTGTTTATGAAAAATTTTGAGAAACTTTTGAAGCAAAAGGTTTATAAAAAATTTTGAGCAACTTTAAAGCAAGAGAGTTGAAAGTTTTAGAAACTTTTAAAGTAAGATAAAGCAAGCAGCAAGAGATTTTGAAAGGTTTATAAACTTTCAAATGGCAGCAATAAAGTTTAGAAACTTTTAAAGTAAAAACAAGCAAAGAAAGAAATATTTACGGAAAATATCCATAGTAAATGGAAGTTTTACAGTTTTTAGATGTTTAGAAAAAACAAAACATTTTCTAAAGGCATACACTCCTTGACTCGTTTAGCTCATTTATTTTTAATTTTAAAAACTATTTTCGGTACATGCGCGGGCCATTTAGACACAATGAGTCCCGACATGGTATAAGTCGTATAAATAGAATTTTGTATGGAAATACCTTGAGCTTGTATAAAAGGAATATATATGTATGTACATAATGTGGTTATGAAATGTGTGGAGGTTGTTGGTTGCCATGTTTGATATAGTGTAAAATTGTAAGACGGGTTTTGGGACATGTCATGTCTGAGCTGTTATCTTTTATTTATAAAATCACAAGTTTAGAAAATAATTTTTTTATCTGAGATTGAAGCAAGCGATGGCTTGGCTTCTGCGGGATTTTCTGGTCGTTAGAGAGTAGCGGTGGAGTTACGTGGAGTAAGCGACACACTATAGATAGTAGGGATAAGGGTGTGACATACTATCTTCTTTGATTGTACTTATGTCCCATTTGATCAATTACAATTTTAACCCTTGTTCTATCCCAATTAGGGTTCCATAAATTATCATTTCATATTTTCATCCTTAATAACAACTCCCAAAAATATTACAATGGAACTTGGTGCACATATGCGCCCCTACAGTCACATGTACTGTACACTCTCTTGAGACCGGGGTGTTACATCCGAGATTCGAAAGATGAGGATGCCCAGGGATCTGAATAGAGCAGCCCTCGGTCAATTCGATAAATAGAGATATTCCAATTCCGAGGGTGGCAATAAAGGTTAAAACATTTAAGCGTTTCGGAGTATTGGGTTGGGTAGAATACACCGACCACCTTTAGCGAGATAGTGATACACCTTGAGAGAGGGTATATCGTAAGAGCGATCCTTACGTCATCAATAAGTCATTGAATGAGCCCGAATAGTAATTTCTCTAAGTAGTAATCCATCAAAAGTGGCAGGGGGAGACAAAGCCCTAGTCTCCACAACACAGTAATTCACTAAGATAAATTAGTTTAGTTTAAGTTCTCACATTAGTTAATTTGTCACTTAAAGCTTACATCTAGATAATATTTAAAGCCTAAACTCTATAGTCAACGCACTTATCCCCGTGGATCAATATCCGTACTTAGGTACATTGTATTACTTGATACGTGGCGTGCGCTTATTGCACATATAAGGCGATCTATTTTACACACCACGCTTTCCATTACTATCACTTGATAAGCTCGTCGTGGGTTTAGTTACCCTAATGAATTGTGTCGAATTTTGAAGAGGTCGAAATTTAACGTAAATCAAGGTGAGACGGGTAAATGGCATGACAACGTGTGGCATGGTGCCACATTGCATCATGATTTAAAATAGGGACATGTGGCAAATGCCACATTGTGAGACCATGTGTGGTCTTGAAGAGATCAAGTGGGGAGTGGATAAGGATTGATGAAAGGTAATGAGTGGTTTAGGTGTCATAGATGACACTTGTCACCAAAAGGCAAAACAAAAAGGGGACACAGGGGAGCCATGTGTCACACCCTTAAAGAAAGATCAAGTAGTGGATAAGAACAGATGAAGGAAAAGATGGGGGAAAAGGAAGAGGAAAGAGGGAAAAGAAAAGGGGAGAGGAGCGGAGGAGCGATCGACGACACTTCCTTAGATCTCCGACAAAGCGACGGTTAGAACTCGTCGGAGCAAGAGGCAAAGTTTATCTATGTAACGAGGGCTTCGTGTAGGTACCAAGATCCGGAGTTTTCGTCAAACTCCAAGAGGTAGGGGTTCTCTCCTACTCTGGTTAGTCCTTGTCTAAGGGCCATTCGACGGCCATGAGGAGTAGCCCTAACGATGGGGCTGATTCAAGAACAGTTGTGATCAAACTAGTGGTGAATTACGGACTAATTTTTAGGTCCTTTATGTTCTTAGAACTGTAGTTTTGAAGCAGGTTGTACTTGATGGAAAATACAGGCTTGATTATGATGATTTTGTAGTGTCAGTCTTTGGACATGGGTGACATCTTTGAGCTATTGTGTCTTGTTACGGAGTCACGAACATTAAGATCTAGTTTTGTGTGTTGTTGCTTGATTGAATGACTTACAAGTGTGTGAAAAATCATGTGGATATATGCTGAAATTGATGTATTGACATGGGTTGTATTATGGATGTAAATTGTATGCTGTAGATATGATTAACCATGAATCATAAATGTTGCATGTAGCTCTCATCATGCATGTAATATGAAAGAACATGCAATGGCATTCTGCATTGCATATGCACGAGGACATTGCGTGAAACGGGTGTGAGTTCATGGCATGAAAGAACATTGTGTTTGGTATTTAAATGGTGGGCTTTGAAAAAGGGATGACGTCCTAGAGTCACATGATTTGAAATTATGTGTCTGGTAGTAGTAAGAAGGGATAGACACCCCCTCAGGTGAAAAGCCTGTATTCTTGGTCAGACATATGCATCCAGCGGTGAAAGTCCGTGAAAGTGTAGGAAGGTGTACGATGCCTGTGATGAAACCCCGGAAAGTTCGTTACCCACAAAAGACACATGGATTTTGAATAAAGTAGTTTTTCAGAGAATGTCCAAGGAGTTGAAATATAAAACAAAAATCTTTTGTTTTGGAAATGAAGGATTTTCATACATGGCATATGCATGTGTAAGGGAGTCAGTGATGGCTCGGGACATTGGCATGACATGTGAGCATTCATGTAGAAATGAATATGTTGTTGCTTAATGAGTTTGTAATGACTGAATCATGGCATTGCATGTGCACTTAGGTGGGGAGTAGCTCTTGTAGGAGACTTCCTCTATTGGGCATTACTCACCCCGTCGTGGGAAATTATTTCAGGTGCTAGAGGCCCACCAGGAGATGGAACTAATATGAGGCCTTAATGGTAAAGAAGGCCATATTGACAATGCAGTATTTTGTAAAGTCACGGACATTATCAGTTTTTACATTATGTAAAAGAGAAGAGTTGTAATAAAACTCATTTTGAATTGTTTAATACAGTTTGACAGGTTTTTCCCAGATTTTTATGTTGCCTTTATTATGCTGAAGCCATTCTGATAATGTAGAGAGTCTTGGGAAGAAGCTAGAGGTGCAGGAAATGCCAGAAAAGGCTATTGAAGGTTTGGGAAAGTTTTAGGTCGCAACAGGGGTTTGCTGGTCTCGACAGAGTTTTTGGTCCCGTGTCTTGACATGGTTCTGAGGCTGCAAGCAGTTGCTTGGTTGCGACATAGTTTTTCCATGTCGCGACAGTGCTTTGTTTCTTTGTCGTGACGATGTCGCAACAAAGGTTTCCATGTCATGATCGAGATGGTCACGATAAGAGGTTAGGTGTTACAACAGGTTTGGCCTTGGGTAGGGATTTTATGTTGCGATAGAGTTTGGCCTTGGCCGGAGTTTTTATGCAGCGACAGAGTATTCTCACTCGCGACAGAGTTGGTTAAGGTGAGGAGAATTTATGTCGTGATAGAGTATTTTTGCGTCACTACAGAGTTTGGCCTTGGATGAGGTTTTTATGTCGCAATAAAGTATTCTTACGTCGCGACAGAGTTTGGCCTAGACAGGAGATTTTAGGTCGCGATAGAGTATTTTCTTGTCGCGGCCGAGTTAATGGCAAAGGCCAAGAGAGTTATGTCGCGACAGAGAATTTGATGTCGCGACAAAGTTGTCTAAGCTTGTGTCTCAACAGGGTGAACCCTCCATCGCGACAGAAAGTTCCAGGACATGGGGTTTTCCATGTCACGACATAGCGCTCTATGTCGCGATAGTGGGGCAAGGCATTGCGTCCCAACCAGGTTGTGCGCGTGCGACAGAGACGCTTTGTTGCGACAACATGGCCTGTGTTTCATCGTGACATAGAAAGCCATGCGCGCGCGACAGGACAAGGCTGGGTGCACACGACAAGGCTGGTGCACCAAGGCTATGCTCATACAACAGAGGTATTCTATCGCGACAGACTTCTTATAGTGGTAAAAAAAAAAAAAGAAAAAAAAAAGACCACCCTAGGATTGGGGCATCACAAATTTAGTCCCCATTGTTACCAGAAATTCATCAAAGTAAGGGAACAATTTTGTCCCTGAAACCTGTCTCGAAACAGTCCGGATGTTTGCACCATATCTTGAGTTATACTAATCCAAAGGAGGTGAATCAAAATTCTACTTAAACTAGACACCTAGGACAGTAACTTTTATGAAGAAAGTATGGTCAAATTATGTCCCTATAGAGTTCCTAGAAAATTTTCAAACATAGGATACAATTCAGTTACGTTTCACGGATATTGTCGGGAAGCGATTCGGAATGTTGGAGGCGCACCTCATAATTTAAAGGTTCAAATGACTTGATTTTGATCAATTGGAACTTAAGACATAGGGGAACATTGTGTTAGAAGAACACTTTGTCTAAAAACCTCGTTTACTGGGTTGAAGTTGTAGTTGGAAATGAACATTTCAGTATGCATAAGAGAAATATAATCTTAAGAAATGATCAAGAGTATAACATGAATATTGATAAGACCAGTGTAAAATGATCTGAAACACATATAATTGTAGGCCTGCTTAAGATCAAATAGTGAATGAATAGGCACGTCTATTTAGTGCTTGACACTCTCTACGTTTGAGTGCCGACACTCTGTTCCATGTAATTGACTCGCATATAGTCTTCTGACCAACCCACATTATATGGTGCGAGCCCACGTTCTATTTGTGTTTTGGCACCTCTATTGCATCTTTGTGCTATACAGCCGATTTACTTTGTTGTCTTCGCGTCCCTCTCATTCATTGTTACTAGTACATGCGAGGCAAACATTTATATGATAGTATCTGAACAAGGAAACATAAAGCGAATGTCGGCTACGATGCTAAGTCATAATTCGGGTATGTTAAATGGGCGCCTTTTCTGGATACCTTATGTTAAGATATTTCTATTATGTACTCCTACAGGAGATATGAATACTCTGATATATGAATTATTTTAAATGTATATTGTAATTGAGGACCACTAGAAGTGGTCATATTTGTTATCCGTTTTCCCACTAAGCTATAAGCTTAGCACGGGTGTTTCTTCCATGTAGGTAGTGAAGAGGTCGTCAGAGACATCCCACATTCGCCAGGGCCAACACAACATTAAGAGTCCACCTTATGTAGGTTTTTTTATTTTGTTTTTGAAATGTAAATGCAATATTTTGTAATAATGGAACTTGTATTAATACAAGTGGTTGGACTCAGACATATATTTTCAAGACAATTTAAACACCACTACGGTGGTAGTTTACAAGCTTTATGTCATTATGAATTTATGCTTGAAGTGGGCCCACTAGTAACAGGAAATCAACTTTATAAGTCTCAGTCCTGTGTGGCGACCCCTCACTTGACATGGTTGGGGGAAGGGGCGTTATATATGCACCGGTCGAAATATGATCATCTGTGTAAGAGGTCCAATCAACATCAGAGTAAGTATGAAAGGGCAAAGAATTATGGTGTCGGAGGCTAACAAAAAATAATAATTTATGAAATTCGGATTGGTTTCCATTTAAGTTGGAACAACCTTTCCAAGCTAAAATTTTATATCAAAGTGGTGGAAATAATAATAAAAATAGTCGTGTATGTAAAAATTTTCAATATGTAATTAATTCATTTGCATGGTATAATTAATGTAACATATTGATTTTTATAGAATTTAAAATGCTTATTTTATATTTATTTCAATAAATAACTAAACAACATTAAAAAAAAAAAAACTTGTAAAAGAAACAAATATGATAATACTCTACAATATTTCTTACCTTAATATATAAATTTATGAAAGACTTCGATCTACTAGTCAAAGTATTCACACATTAAAAAAAATTCATGAAACATACCATTAAATACTTTATGCCATTAAATGGTTTAGGGCTCTAGTAACCCATTGATGAATTTACATTTAGATTCAAATGTTAATATGTTTGGTTCTTTGGAAAATTGATAGAATATGTAAGGAAAAGAAAATAAAAAGTAATTAAAAGGAAATAAAAAGTGAAGGAGAAATAAAAATATCGTCACATTAGTAAATTATTTTTATTTGGACATCCAAATTTATTGAATTTATAGAAGAAGAAAATCCTTTTTCTACACTTTCATTCCTCACCACTTTCTACAAACCAAACATAGCATGAAGACAGAGGTTGTTAGGGCTTCAAGTTGGATTATACTTTCTTTTAAGAATATAATTTTATTGATTGAAACTAGTAAAACAATACATCAATAGAAACACATATACAAATTCATTAAAAACCACATACGATGAAACAACATTAAAATTAATAGTATAATAAATCAACTCAAAACTCAAAAATTTGATAATACTATAGTGACTAGGATACCTATGACTCAAATTCTATAATATATTCATGACTATAATCTGATTTGTTGTTTTTATCTCATTGAATATGTTTTACCCATTTGAATCGCCCACACACAAATAAAACTTTGCAACAAAATAACAAAAAACAAAACTTTGTAACGAGACGATACAAAACTAAACGCCGCAACAAAATGACGAAATCTCAAAAATCAATATAAAACCCATATCTAAATGGAATAACCACATAAGGAAGATAAGTAACTAGAGGAAAAAAAAGAGGCTATGGTTTCTAAGTTGGATTATAATTGTTCTTTAGGAATTTGTTTTATAATATGCTTATTTAATTGAATTTGAGAAAGCTAAAGGAAGTCGGTGTGGAACCACTTTTTAACTCCCACCATATCCTATCGATCTTTCAAGTATATTGGCATAACATTTTACATCAATTTTATTTATCCCATAGTATTATCATTGAATTTAGATATTGATAAGAAAAAAAAAAAAACTTCTTATTCCAATTCATCACACATGATGTAGGTAATATTACAATTATAGCAATCATAATCCCAACAAAGGAACATTCAATCTAATCTAATCAATATAACCTCTAATTTCTAAGAAATTAAGCAGTGTATTTTTATAAACTTGAATCTTGCTTGGGTTCGTCAAAATTAAATTAAATTGATCAATTACTCAACAAAATATAGATTACATAAAATTGATTCGTGTTCAACAAGCCTCATGTTTTTTCTCTTTTACATAAAAGATTGTGGTTGTGTTTGGTTTCTGAAAAATTTGAAGGAAATGTAAAGGAAAGAAAATTTGGGGAAAAAAGTAAAGGGAAAAATTAAAAAAAAAAAAAAGAACAATATGAGTAAAATCAAAATGTTATTTCTATTTATTTACTTCAAACCTGTTTGTTTATTTAAAAAATATATAAGTTTTCTAATATTTTATTTATATTTGAATTTTTAAAAAATTTTCATTAGATAACCAAATATAAAAAAATCTTTTTTTTTAGTATTTGTTTACTTTCTTAGTCTTTAGAAACTAACCATGACATAGTGATATGTTTGATTGTGAAAAAAATTGAGGGAAAATATAACTGAAAAATATAAAAGAAAAGTAAAGTAAAAATGAAAGAAATAAAATACAGTTATTTCTATTTGTTACTTTAAGCCAATTTATTTATTTTGACATTAATACAAATATTAAATAATTTAATAATTGATGAGTTTCTAAATAATTTTATTCATAATTGATTTTCTTTAAATAAAAATTATATAGGTAAATATAAGAGAATTATTTTCCTTCTTATTTGTTTATTTTCTTAGTACTTTGTGCGAACAAACACAACCATAAAGAAAATTATATTAATATTAAGGGGTAAAAATAAAAATTTATTTTTATCACACAACAATGAAAAAATGCAACTAGCTTTGGATTTGAAAATTACATGAGTTTTGGAGTTGTAAGAACTTAATTTACTAAGGATTTGGATTGAGGTGTTAGGAAAAGTAAAGGAAAGCGCATAAGGCTGAATAAGCCCCTGATTCATTATTAATTTTTCTTAGAAAAATATGTTCTTCATTCCCACTTTGCCCTTTTTTTTTTTAAATATCTTTTCTTCTAGCTTTTATCTTCTATAAATTATGAAAGAACAAAGAAAGGTACCATGACGAGAAATAAATTAAATATTTAATCTTGTGTGGGTTTGAATTCAGATTTCAGACCATGGGAAAAGTAGAGAATAAGCCATAAATAAGACAGTGAATATGAGGGGCCCTTTGCCCTTTGCCCTTCATTCATTTATTTTTGTTAGAAAAAAGCTTCCTTTGTGTCAGTTGATTCCTTCTTTTTCATCTAATTTCAACGTCTTTTTCATCCGTGTGGATCCCACTTGACGACTATTGCCAATATCCCATCAAAATCTTTCAAGAATAATGCCACTTTCGAGGTTTTACTTTTGCAGGCTTTTACTACAAGCTTGCCTCCTCCTCCACATGGGCACATTAATTAGCATTGATTCTGTCTGTCTCTGCAGAAGTTGGTCTCACCTCATTTCTCTTCTAGGTTCTGCTGGTTTCTGACCCTGTCCAAAAATGGCTTCCTCATCAACCACCCAAAGCCTTCTTCTTCAGCTCCATCCCCAAAACTTAACTTCGACGTTTTCTTGAGCTTCAGAGGAAAGATGCAGTACAGTTTTTACAGATCATCTTTTCAGAAAGTCTCGAAGGGAAGGGTATTCCACACTCAGAGATGACAAACTTGAAAGAGGAAGGAAATCGGCCAAGAACTTCTGGGGACTATTGAAGGATCAAGGTTTTCCATAATTGTTTTCTCAGAAAGGTATGCTGATTCCAAATGGTGTTTGGAAGAGCTTACAAAGATCATGGAGTGCAGAAAGAAAGGGGGTCAAACAGTCCTGCCAGTTTCTACCATGTGGATCCTTCTGATGTGCGAAAACAAACTGGGAGTTTTGGGAAAGGATTCGCGAAGCATGAAAAGACTGTCGACGAGGAGAAGGTGGAAGGGTGGAGGGCAGCCATGACTGAAGCAACCAATCTGGGAGGTTGGCATGTTGTCAAGGATAAGGGGTAATTTCAACTTGCCTTTACCCTTCTGATTTTTATACATAATTTAAGAGCATCTGAATTTGGAATTCTTAATTCCGCTACTAATAGTAATAACTACTGATTTGAGCTTTGGAAGAATTTTAGGTTATGTTTGATTCTTGAAAACAAATGTAGAAGGAAAGAAAGGTGAAAGACTGATGAATTGAAATAATAGGTGTTTGTTTTCAACTAAGAGCTCATTATTGTTGTGAAATCAGGGTAATATTATTCACTTTTCCCCCTTTCCCCTTTCTCATTTGTGCTTGATACCACATTAATGAAATGATACTTAGATAAGTAAATTTAATAAATATTGTTTGATCAGGTTACATAATCTTCTCTATGCTCATGATTTTATTTTTTTTTACAATGTGGCAGAGGTGATGTAGTAAACTGTCCCAGCTGGGGCTCATTGGACCCCTCCCCTCCCTATGTTATGCTTATTTAAACGTTGAACACTCTACTACATGAGCTATGCATGATGGGTTTATGCTCGTGATTAAGTTGTATAGATAAAATTAAATATATGAAATTTACTTCACATTTATCATATTTGTCAACACTATGATTCCCTCATGTTTCTTTATTGTTTTACCATTGATAGGTATGAGTCAAAGCCTATTAAGGAAATTATTGACTTCATCCTCAAAGATTGAAACCTAAATTTCTGCATGTTGAGGAGCATATGGTTGGAATGAAGTTTTCGTTTAGAAAACCTAAAATCAATGTTGCAAATTCATTTGGGTCAAATTTATGTGATTGGCATATGTGGAATCAATGGAATCGGCAAAACTACCATTGCAAAGATGCTTTATACAATGATATCTTATGTCAATTTGATGGCAGTTGTTTTCTTGAAGATGTCAAAAAGAGATTCAAAAGTCACAATGATAGACTTCAATTACTACAAGAACTTCTTCGTAGTATTCAAAAGGATGCACATTTAGAATTAAATAGCATCGTTGATGGAGTAAATATGATAAAGGATAGACTTAACTCAGGAAAATTTCTTGTTGTTGTTGATGATGTGGATCATCAAGACCAAGTGCAGTTATTGATTAAAAGTTGTACTTGGTTTGCACCAGGAAGTAGAATCATTGTAACTACTAAAGATAAACGTTTGATAAATATGCATCAATTGGAAGCATCGACTGAAGTTAATGTGTTATTGTATGAGGCTAGCGCATTATGTGAGGAAGAATCTATTGAACTCTTTAGTTGGCATGCCTTTAGAAAAAATGTGCCTGAAGAAGATTATATGAACCTCTCAAAGTGCATGGTCAATTATGCTCGAGGCCATCCTTTAGCCCTTAAAGTTATGGGTTCTTCTCTTTGTGGCAAGACAATAGATGAATGGAAAGGTGAATTAGATAAATTGAAAATATGTCCTAAGAAGGAAGTTAATGACCTGTTTAGACTAAGCTTTGATGGGCTTGACTATTTTGAAAAAGAGGTTTTTCTTGATATTGCTTGTTTTTTTAAAGGGGCCGACAAGAATTTTATGTTGAGCATATTGGATAGCTGCAATTTATATGCAACAGGTGTCGTACCAGTCCTTCATGATCGATGTCTCATAACCATTATAGACAAGACAGTACAAATGCATGACTTGATACAACAAATGGGTTGGGCTGTTGTTCGTGAAGAATGTCCTAGAGACCCAAGCAAATGGAGTAGATTGTGGGATTCAAATGATATTCACAATGCATTTTCAACAAAAAAGGTAAGAATTAAATGCAAGTTAGTTATTTAGCTACCTATGATGCATTTTAGCCATTAATTATTTATTGTATTTCTCTTATTCTTTATTCTTGTTTTTCAGATGAAAAATATTGAAACCATATCTTTAGACTTGTATGGATTAGAAGAAATGCAATTCATTTTTGAAGTGTTTGACAAGATGAAGCACAAGTTTGCCAAGATGAAGAAACTTAGGTTGCTCAAAGTCTATTATAGTGCTCATTATAGTCTGACAACAAAGGAGGATAAAATTCGTCTTCCAATAGACTTTGAATTTCCCCCGAATTTAAGATATCTTCATTGGGAAGGTTTGGAGTTTTTGCCTTCAAATTTACATGGACAAAATCTTGTTGCACTTAACTTGAAGTCTAGCAACATAAAAGAGCTTTGGGAAGGGGATAAGGTATAATCATTATTTAGTTGCTTTTTTCTTTTTATTTATTTTCAAGCTAATGCATGATTTTAATTAAAAATATATGTCTTCTATTACAGGATCTTCCAAACTTGAAATTCATTGATCTGAGTGACTCACAACAACTCATGAGAATTCCAAAATTCTCAACCATGCCAAATTTAGAGAGATTGGATCTTGGAGGTTGTACAAGTTTTTATGGAGCTTTAGCCATATTGATGCATCTGCAGATGAAGTTTTGAAGGTATGAATTTTGAAGTAGAATCGAAAACCCAGTAGCATTGGGTCCTTGACATGTCTTGAAATTCTTGATCTCTCATTTTGTGTTCTATTTGAGAAATTACCTGATATCTTTGAGGATATGGGTCATTTAAGGACCCTTAATTTAAGTGAGACTAGAATTAAAGAACTCCCAGCAACATTAGGTGTTTGGAATCACCCAAACTCTTGACTCATGGTGTTCAAACTTGGAGAAATTTCGAGAGATGCATAGAATATGAAATGTAAAGGAACTTCATTTAACTGGGGCTCGTGTTAAGGAACTCCCAAACATTATTGGGCGCTTAGGGGCTCTTGAATTTCTCTATCTCATGAATTGCTCAAATTTGGAGAAGCTTCCTGAGTTCCAAAGCAATATGGAGAGGCTGAAATATCTTTCTTTAAGTGGGGCATATTAAAGGATTTACTGACTCTATACATCATCTCTGAGACTTATTTCTGTTGATCTAAACAGGAGTGCTATAGATTTACCTTCCTCAATAGGTCATCTCACTCCAACTTGGAATTTGAATTTGAGGATTGCAAAACTTGACAAGTCTTCAAGCAATGTTATAGTTGAGAATCATTGAAGACTTGGGATATCAATGGGTGTCCAAATCTGAGAGATTTGTTCGGAAGTCACGAAAGGATATGGAATGTTAGAAAACCTTCTTGGTGGAAAGAAATTATTTACCAGGGCATCATCAATTCAACATCTAAAAGGTCTTAAATACCTGTCATTGAGCTGTGAGAACCTTGAGACTCTTCCAAATAGCATTGGTCAATTGACAAGTCTTCAAAGGCTTTCTTTATTTTACTGTCCAAAGCTCCACAAATTACCCGACACTCTAAGAAGCCTCAAATGTTGCTTAAATACTCTAGAGATATTTGGTTGCAATCTAACGGAAGGAGCAATCCCTAGTGATTTATGGTGCTTGTCTTCATTGGTGTCATTAAATGTGAGTGAAAGTAATATTCGTTCAATGCCTAATAGCATCATTTGTTTCTCGTTAAAACCCTTTGCTTGAATCAGCATTTGATGCTTGAAGAAATTCCAAAGCTTCCATCAAGTCTAAGAAGAATAGAAGCATATGGTTGTCCATGCCTGGAAACTTGTGTGATCCAACAAATCTCATATGGTCAGAATTTTGTCGATTGTTTCAAATCCACAAATTCAAGTATGAATTTTATATTGCCCACCTTTTCTCTCTTTTTACATATATATATATATATATATATATATATATATATATATATATATATAGTCATTTGATGAAGAAGGTATGTATAGAGATTTATGATTTTTTTTTGGCAGGATGTTAGAAATGGTACTTTTGTGTCTTATTGGAGGATGTCTTCCCTGGTGGCCTTGGAATGAATATAGTTATTCCAGGAAGGTGTGGAATACCAAAGTGGGTAAGTCATAAGAGTATGGGGTGTGAAATAATAATAGAGCTTCCAAAGAATTGGTATGAAGATAACAACTTCTTGGGATTTGCTTTATTCTTCTATCTTGTTCCACTCAGTTATGATGATCCTATGTGCAAGATGATATACGGTCGGTATTTGACTCCAGACTCACTCATTCAATTTGGGATATCCAACGGTGATGAATTTGAATGTGTGGATATCTACATTGTTTCGCATAATAAATTATACTTAAAACAATTTTTAGAACATGAAAATTTTACCACATCATCTCTAGATCCAGCATTGCGGGTTGTTTATTTCCCTCAAATTTCCATTGCCACGAATTACCCAGTCTAGTGGTGGAACAAGATTGAGGCTAGCTTTGAGGCCCTTTTGGGTGTGTTAACACCATAGCTTTCAATATTGGAAAGTTGTGAAGGATCATCTCATATATCATGATAATGTCCAAGATCATCATGCCATCAACTATTCAATATCAAAGAAGCCATCATGTGATACAGAGGATCTCCTACAGCATAAAAATCAGACTAAAATCTGGTTCCGCTCAGCCATCTAAGGTACATCTTCTCTCTTTTACGTTTACTGTTATATATTTGGTAAGTCAGATGGTTTTAGATATTTTTTCTCTTTTAGAACATTTATATTAATTTTGTATTCTTAATTATCCCAAAATTGCTTTTTTTTTAATTTAAAAAAAAAATTTTTGTTATTCTTATTCAAATCAAGCGCTGATAGGGATTCAAACCAATGAGCCTCCATGCACCCAAAACAAGTACTGATGAATACGCTATACCTCGGGCTATGATGACTCTTGCTGGAACTTCTTCAATCAGAGAGAGAGATTATTAAATTTTTTTATTTAATCATTAAGATTCAATAAAATTCTTTTCTTCTGTAGGGATTCAAAAAGATGATGAAATATATTTCTAGTTTTAGTTCAGTCAAACTCTCTTTCAAGCTACATCAGTATGCTTTCTCAGTGTTTAGTTTTTATACAAGGTTAAATTTTTTATTAGAATTGTGGAAAATAATATACATAATTTTAAAATGATCATAGAATAAGGTGGAGTTCAATATGATATTGTAAGTAGTGAAGTCATTTAAATGAATTAACATTTTCTTATGCTTTTATTTTTATTTATTTATTTTTAATTATCTGAAAAATCAATGCAATTCAGAGAGCCTCCCATCTATGGTTAGAACTTTTCTTTTTACTTTTTTCAATTATAAATATCATGGTACCTATACAAGACTTTAAATTTATAATGAACTATTGAATTAGAAAGGAAAAAAAATCATATCACTAAAGTATTTTGTAGGCCAATTTTTTAGAATTAATTGATTTCTTTATTTAAATTTCCAAAATTATCATATATTTTCAATTGTAGAATTATTTACAAGTGGAGTTGATAGATGTTTGAATTAGTACTTATTTAGCTCTTAATTTATTTCTAGAGATGAAAAACTATAAGACATTCGTATAATATACTCATAAAAACCATTGATTAAGCATGACATTTTCTTAACTATTACACAGGATCTATTGGAGTTGGAAGTGGTTGCAGAGATGAAAGTGGTGACTCAGAACTCAAGAAGATTACAATTAAATTAGGGTTATTTTACTTTAAAACATTTTGTGGCTTGGATTTTCAAATCTCTCATATGTTGTTTGATTTATTGTCTTCATGTTTGCTGTAAACCATATTTAGATGGAATTTCTAGTGATATATGCTTGGGAAACTCAACCAACTGCTTAGAATAAGAAAAACTGCTATATGATGTGTTAACTCTTAGATTGTATGATTTTATGGATTATGCTTGTTTGGGTCTTTTTCATTTAAATTTATCTTGTATTTGATCAGGAATCACTAGTTAGGGGTGGGGTGGGTCGCTAAGTTTAGTTTGAAAATTGTTGTTGTAGAAAAGTTACGAAAAAAAGTTTCTCAAATTTCTTTTTTCGAAAGATATTTTATAAAATAAAATCAGTTTAAAAATTCGAAATTTTCATATGTTTTCTAGATTTCTATATATATTTTTAGTATATTTTTTGAAAGATGGACTTGTGCATCTAGCAATAGATTATTTTTTAAAAAAAGAATATTTCTAGCACTGTGTGCACCTATTTTTAATTTAATTTATAAGAGGTGAACATGTAGGATTTAAGGGGTTATTTATTTTTATTTAACCTTTGTATTAATATCTTCCAATTTACCACTGATTCTTATTATAAATGTGCATTGGAAATGAATTAATAAAATAATAATATTTTAAAACTTTCTTTTTTGAAACAATAATATTTTAAAACTTATTTAATAAAAAACAAACGATGTTTATGATTATGTACGGAATTTCCTACATCCTATTGGCCTTTTTATTGAGTCTTGTCCCAAAAATAATACATTTAAAAAATATATATATCAATCTAATAAATTTTTTTTTTTTATAAATAATGTCTAAACTAGTGCTTAAAAATCATAGTTGATGATTACGGTTTTAACTTCAATAACTACGATTTTAACTTAAAATATTTTTAAATCGAAGTCAATAACTATGGTTTTAAACTGCAATCAATAACTATGGTTTTAACTTAAAAGAAATTAAAATCATAATCACCAACTACGGTCTTGACGAGAACACACTAGTTTGGACCTTTTTCCAAAATACTTGTATTTAAAAAAAATATATATATATATATATATATATATATATAATTTTTTAATTTTACGACAAATCTCCTTTTTACTCTTATTTTTCTATTGAGGAATTTTTATTTCCATCTTTTTTTGATAAGAAGGTTGCTAGTTTTTTTTCTTTTTTAGGGTAATTTGGATTTGAAGCCCGAAGAAAGGTTGAATCAAATTTACGAGAAAGAGAAAGAGAAAGAAACCCTAAGGACACACAAAACCCTAACCCTAATCTAGAAAGAAAGATGGAAAGTGTATTGTGTATCTTCGCCCATCATGGTATCATCATCCTTGATATGGACGAAATACTTAGAGGATAATCCTCCCAGTCATTGAAGCGGATTGTCAATTTTTGTGGTGATAAATTCTGCGAATTCTGAGATGGGTTTATTGAGTGAAATTTCTCATGTTTGGTGGTAGTACACAGCAAATAAAGGAAAAATTCCCAATTTTGAAGGTAAAATTAACTCTGATAGCGATCTTGATATTGACCTCTCCCATTGTTTTAGGGTTTATGGGGTTGGGTTACTGATGGAAAATCCACCTAGTCCTATGTATAGGTTAGATCTCATCGACACCAACAATCGATCGGAGCCTATCCAAGTTTCCTCCATGTTAGGTCTAAAGCTTTACGCTATTGTGTAACAACCAAGAAGAATACACAAAGCCTAAAGAGAATCAAATAAGAAGCAATTTATCCTAACCACAAGAAATATAATCTTATCCTAAAATATAATAATTTATCTTAAAAGTCTAAAAGGAATCTATTAAGGAAAGGAATACAATTAGAATTTTAACTAAAACCTAAAATATTGAATAAAACCTAATATCATTAAATCAGGTTGTTACAATTTCATTATAACCTTATCTCGATGCATTAACCACTCTCTTATCCATCGGGTTCTTCACTTTCACCAATCGTGTCATCATCCTCCTTCCATAAAACACATAAATTTGCCTCCTTCTACACTTATATCACGGTTAGTATTTTTAGTCTCAATAGTAGCATAGTTTTTTGTTTCTTCTTTCTTGCATCCTAGCATGAGATAATTTCTTGAGGGAGGAAATTTGTCCAAAAGTTTTTTGTTCCACCTCTTGCATACCTAGCTCTAGATTGGTAGGGGTTTCAAATGATAATGTGGCTTCTTTCATCATTGCCTTTATGGTATTCTCTTGTAGTGATGTCAATCCTAGAGCATGACTTAGAGTAGTAGGCTTAAACATCACGACTTGGTTTTTGATTGCATCTATCAAATCGCCTACGAAGCATTGTACAAAAAATTCCTCTGTTAAACCTCTAGTCCTTATCATCAGTGCTTCAAATTATTCCCAATAAGCGTGTACAGATGAGGTTTCCCTCAATTTTGTGATTTGACCAATCGAATTGTCATACGTTTCGTGTCCAAATCGTGTTGTTATGTCCATAGCAAACATCTTCCTATCCAATACTTTATCTGAGGCTTCATAACCCTGAAACTAGTCTAAGGCCTTACCTTCTAAATGAATAGAGGTGATTTCTACTTTCTCTAGTTCTGGAACTTCATTGTACTTGAAAATCTTGCTTACGCAACTTGTAGGATTTTCCCCATCAAAAGTTGGAAAATTCAGTTTAGAGAATTTGGTTTTGGTTTGCATGTGCCAAGGGCAAACCTTGTAATTGGTTCCAGTGATTTTTTTTTGCTCTTATCACCATTGATTTTTCTACTAATTGATCAATCTTGAGGTTCATTACTGTCATAATACGAGATAGCTCTTTTTAATTCTATTGTGTGTTGGTATGAAGTCTCCTTTAACCTCTAAACATGTGACGCCCTAAAATCCGGGGGTTCGTTGATCACTATCAACCCGTGGAAAACTTGTGGATATCGTGTAACTCGATACCACACCATTATGTCCCATTTACCTAGATCCATAATTTAACAAAATCAAACATAGTCTCATTTGTACGGGGAGTTCTATCCAAAACCTAACCTATACAATATACAATAACATGACTCATCTGAGGCCCAATATAACACAATAATCGCATCGGGTACATTTATGAGTAAAAATTGAACGCATCGGGTCCATTTATCTACATTCATATAAAAACATGTAAAGTTATATTGAAACAATCATATGAATTTAATTACAACTCCCTTACACAAATACATGCCAGAACTAGTTTGTTCCAAAAAATTTTTACAAAAGGAGTCATACAAGCCACGTGTTTTCTTTCTTCACCCTTGCGACCTTGAGCAGGCGTCGCAGAGTGTAAATCTCACAAAATGTTTCCCATATAGGGCAAGCCGCCTAGTGAGCACCTAAAGCGGCCATTAAAGTGGTCAAGAAAGCGCCCAATAATTCATGGACATCCCCACACAACATCCTCCCTTATAACAGCCGAAATAATGGAATTAAAATCAAAGTAGGAAGAGACCCTACCTCTTAGAGCGTAGTAGAATGGTAGGAGATCTCGAGAACACCTCCTAATCCTGAAAACTTTGATTTCCCCAAATCTCCTAATTTGGATCTTTGGTGAAATCCCTCCTTTTCGGTATGTGTGCATAGCCCTCGTCAAGGTGATGAACTTTAGTTCTTGTCTCGACGAATTCCGATCTACAAAATTTCGTGGATCATCGAAAGAAGTCTTGGACTTCTCTTCCTCTCCCTCTCTCACGTAAGCTTGACAACAAAAGATGAGATATTCTCCACCTCCCCCTTCTCATTTTCTTTCTATTTGATGTTTAAGTGGGTAGCTTCATGATAAATACATGTCATAGTGTCAGTCCATTCGCCCAAAGCGATTTTAAGTCGATCTAAATTCAAATTATTTTATATGAACTTTATTTAAGTTATTTCCCAATTTTCAATATTTTTCTAAAAATCTCATTTTTTTTTTTTTTTTTGGGTTAGCCTAACACTCGTCGCAAAATCGTGAAAAATCAATTGTCTCGAATTCAGCAAAGTGCGTCTAGATAACTAAATTTCGTGGGACGAATCAATGGTGAAAGTCCGTTTGTCATCAAATCTAAAAATTTTCAAGTTTGCAACTTTGTACTATAGCGAGCAATTCTGATTTTTCCTTTTGAGAGAAAAATTTCAAATTTATCTAGGTTTTACATTCTTCCCCCTTTAAAAGAATTTTTGTCCCCGAAATTCACACACACAACACATACAATCACATGCATATGCAGTAGTCATTTAATATCAAATGACTAAAAATATACCTTCATCCTCAAATAAGAAAGGATAATTTATACGGATAGTGTCTTCACGTTCCCATGTTGTCTCCTCCACTCCTCGGTGCTACCACAACACCTTTAGTAGCCTCACGATCTTCCCTCACAAAACCTGATCCCGGCTATCCATGATGCATAACGATCCCTCCTTGAAAGTTTCATCCTCATCAACAACAAGCTCGCCCCAATCCACCACATAAGTTGGATTTGGAGTGTACTTTAACATGGGAGGGGAGACATGGACTACCGCGCCAGACACGATAAGTTTGGGTAGCACCAACCGGTAAGCAAGCGCTGCCTACCCTCCTCGAGTATAAGAAGGGCCTGATATATCTTGATGATAGCTTTCCCCGCTTTCTAAACCTAACCACTCCTCTCTTAGGCATCACCTTTAAGAAGACGTAATCCCCAACCTCAAACTTTAGAGGTCATCATCGTTTATCGGCCCTTAAGCTCTTACACTTGACTTTAAGCCTTGAAGACACTTTTTATCAAATTCACCTTCTTAGGAGTGTCCTTAAGCTTAAATCAGGACACCGTAGTTGGTCTCTCCCACCTCGGAGTCAATAAATGGGAATTGACAAGGCCTCCCATATAGTGCCTTATAGGGTGCCATCCGTATGATCGCTTGATAACTATTGTTGTAGGCGAACTCCATTAAGGGTAAATGCTCTTCTTAGCTACCCTTGAGATCTAGAACGCATGCCCGTAGCATGTCCTCTAAAGTTTGGATGGTCCTCTCCAACTGACCGTCCGTTTGAGGATGAAAAGTAGTGCTCATCATCAACCATGTCCCCATGAATCACTGGAAACTCTTCTAAAAATGAGCCGTAAACCTGGGATCCCGATATGATATTATAAATACTGGCACCCCATGTAACCAAACAATCTCTTGTATGTACAACTTGCAAAACTCCTCCAGAATAAAGGTCATCCGCACAGCCAAAAAGTGTGCTAACTTAGTTAGCCGGTCCATTATCACCCACACTACGTCATGACCTCACGATATTCGTGGCAAGAGTAGATCCTGAAATCCATCGTGATGTGCTCCTTCCGCCCAGCTACCTCAAAGCGGGTAATCCAGCTGGTCTTTGGTGCTCAACCTCTACTTGTTGACACGTGAGGTGTCGATGCGAATAAAGATCACCTAACGTGTTTAGTCCCACTCTGTGTCACGGGAAATGAAGATCGTGGTACATTTTCGTGCCACCTGGATGCATAGAAAAACATGAGCAATGGAACTCCTTGAGGATCACCTCTCTCAGATCTGCCGACTGAGCAACCACCACTCTTCCCCTATACTAAAGACTACTATACATGTGGATGGCCAACTTTAGTCACATGTCAGTAGTTCTTGGTCCTTGATGGACAATATCTCTGTCTGTCCTGGAACTCGATCACTGCGCTCGTTGGGGAGGCATGCCATAACTCCCGAGTACCTAAGCCTAGCCCTTGTAGTGCAGCACAGGCCCATCCTGACCTCGGGCATTTGCCACGCCGAGAAGCCATGCTAATGACCTCCCCATGACTTCCGGTTGAGTGCATTAGCCACCACATTTACCTTACCGAAATGATAATGCAAAGTGAAGTCATAGTCTTCCAGATACTCCATCCACCTGCATTGCCTCATGTTGAAGTCTTGTTGTGTAAAAATATACTTCAGACTCTTGTGGTCCGAAAACACCTCAAATTGCTCATAGTCTAGATAGTGGTGCCAAACCTTTAAGGCAAAGACAATTGCCGCCAACTCCATGTCATGTGTAGGGTAACTCCATTCGTGGTTCTTTAATCGTCGAGAACCATAAGTCACTACCCTTCCGGATTGCATCAAAACACATCCAAGTCCGTCCTTAGAAGAATCACAATACACTGTGTACCTTTGTCCCCTTTCTTAAACTATTAGAATATGAGTTGAAGTAAGCCTCCTCTTCGATTCCTGGAATGTCTTCTCACACAGGTCATTCCACTCAAACTTGACCTTCTTTCGAGTCAATCTCGTCATAAGTGCAGCTAATCAGGAGAGTCTCGATGAACCTCTTTGCAATATACCTAACCCAATCCGCTGTGTATCTCGAGGCGACTTGATCTCCCAACTCATAATTGCCTCAACCTTCTCTGGGTCTACGAATACACTCAAAGTCGATACCACATGCCCCAAGAATCTCACCTCAGTAAGCCAAAATTCACACTTATTGAATTTGGCATACAATTGAGGGTCTCTCAAGATTTGGAAAACAATCCTCAAGTGACCCTCATGCTCCTCCTCAGACTTGGAGTAGATCAAGATGTCGTCAACAAAGACCACAACAAACCGATCTAGGTAGGGTTGGAACACCCTATGCATGAGATCCATGAATGCCGCTGGAGCATTCATCAATCCAAATGGCATCCTTGTGAACGTGTACATGTCATGTCACAACGTTGTCTTAAGGGATATCTACCTCCTAACCCTCAGCGTGGTATGGTGTGAGATCTATCTTGGAGTAAACACGCGCCCCTCTTAGTTGATCAAATAAATCATCAATCCTTGGCAAAGGGTACCTATTCTTTATAGTAACCTTATTTAATTGTCGGTAGTCTATGCATAGTCGAAGGGTTTTTTCCTTCTTCTTGGAAAACAACACCAGAGCGCCCCAAGGTGAAGTGCTCAGTCTAATAAAACCCATGTCCAACAATTCCTATAATTGGACTCTGAGTTCTTGCAACTCAAATGGGGCCATTATGTGCGGAGTCATAGAAATAGGAGATGGGTGTAACTCAATAGTGAAGTCTACATCCCTCTACGGAGGTAATCCCAATAGTTCATCTAGAAAAACTTCCTTATACTCACAAACCATCAAAGTAGACCAACTCTGTCTCAATCCACGTCCTCGGTAAAACATTAGCCAACCCATCAACTACCGTGCAATATGAAATTAAGTACGCACAACTTAGGTAAAACATCGTGCTTATCCCCTGAAACATAAGCGGTATCATCCAGGTGTGTAGCGATAACCCTCTTCACGATCCCACGTCCCGATAACGACTCGGTGTGCCTTGACGATCCATCCCAAGGATGACATCAAACTTACGACATGTCCATGACCCTAAGGTCCCGCGATAGAACCCTCCGGATCTTTGCTTTCACAACCCCGACATATCTTATCAATGCTCACGTGAAGCTCCTAGAGGAGAACTCACATGTAGTGGCTCTTCGAGGTTTAACCTCGAAAGCCCCGAATCTTTCACACATGATGCAACAATAAGGGAATGAGATGCACCAGAATCAAATAATACCTTTGCCCATAAGCGAGAGAGTAGAAATTTACCCTGAATGACCGACTGATCTACAAGTTCAACCTGAGGTGTGATGGCATAGACACGCCCCTGGGTCCTTGAAGTCCCAGCTTGTGAGCCTTGGCCTATATGTCGACCCATGCCTTAGCCCATCCGGCCTGATTGTGAAGTAGTAGGGACCTGTGCAGCACCCTAGGACTAATACCAGATCCCCTGGCCCATGGTAGGGCAGGGAGGAATAAATTAAGTCTGTGAACATCCCACTAATGGCTGGGACTGGGGTGTCCATAACTCTAAGATCCTTGTCTCTAAGGGCAATCCTGTCTCATGTGTCCAGGTTGGTGGCAATGTTAAAATGTCCTTTGCCTTGGTTGACTAGTAGCCCTAAAGTGTCTCCCATCTTGGGATGATTGACCCTGGCCTTGGCCTTGATAGTTGCGGCCTTGTCCCTGAAATCCTTGCGAATTAGAGTCTCTGCTGCTGCCAGGAGGGTGAGCTCTCATTTCCTCTATCTGCACTCGTGAAGATGTGCTCGGTGCGCGTCGTGCCTCTCTAATAGCCGCATTATCCCTGTATAAATCCCACATCACACCGAGATGCAATTTTACCTCGGATAGTTAATTTCAAACCATCTCGAACTTCCTCACTTTGGCGGTAACAAACGGCAAATAATCATGATAAATGTTTAATAACTATTGTGCACAATGGGATACAAATGCATGACTTGATACAACAAATGGGTTGGACTATGTAAGGTTTATAGATAACAATGCGAATCCGCTAATTAACCAAATGGTTAAATAGAGAGTTAGTTGAAAAGACATCCCCAAAAAAGAATAATTCAATATGGCGGATACCCAACCTAGTTGACTAGAGATCCCAAGATCTACATTCAAAAAGGATAACTAAACTCTAAAGACTTGGTAATATCACCATGAGGATCTTCCCTTGCCATTCCTATGATGCAATAGTGATGCTCAAAAAAATGAAGGTTAAGTTGTACTTTTAATGATCCCTATGCAATGGAGAGTGCAATAAGAGTGATATGAGTTGCTCTTAAATTAGGAGATCACTTATGTAAGAGTGAAGTGGGGCCGCTTCAAAAGGAATTGAATAGGGCACAATTCCTATTAAAATCTTGTAAAACTAGGCACATGTCCATGGCCATAATGAACATAAAAGTGAGAACTAAAATGTGTTAGGAAGATTCCTGTGTGAGATATGTCATCGTCTACACAAATAGCAGAACAATTCAAGGACATCATATTTACTATTTAGTTAGTAGAGTAAATATATTTTTACAAGGGAATGTTCAAAGGGTAACACCTACCTCTCCAATGTAGGTTTTAACCATTGACTCGGTCACCAAATCTGTCATGTCTTTGGTCATTAATTTCATTCATGTGGGGAATTGTTGGAAAATGTGAATGAAATTAACAAATTCATTGAACTAATAAATGGTTCAAAATTCTAGGAGTTGATTCAAAATTCTAGGAATATCTAGAGAGCTAAACCCTTTGGCATTCCAGAAGGTCAATAGTCTAGTTTCCCTTCAATATAAGGATGTCGAAGTCTTTCATAATATAAAACTCAAGTTTATCTAGTCTCATGTTTTCTATTCATCCTTCTCCTTTTGTTAGTAATAGAGAGAACACATTTTTAGTTCGTCAAATAGTAGAAGAGTGATTTTGCTGACCATTCGACAACCGTTTTATCCTAGGAGACAACCGCCTTAGAAATCTAAAAGCACCAATGAAGAAGACGAATCTATTTTAAGGAAATTGTGGATTTCACAAGACTCGATTGTTTTCTCTTTAGTTTTATTTCTCCTTCATTCTATTATTTTGGTTTTTGTTATTTTGGTTATTAGTTTTATTCAAGTTAACCATCTTGATGCAGAAGAAGTGTAGATTTAGCTTACAAGGGGTAGAACCCAAAAATAAAAAAAAATAAAAAAATGGCATAGGCTAAAAGCTAAACCATAACTTGTCTAGGTCATTTAGCCCTCATACTTTTTTCTAGTAACATGACTGCAACTCTAGTGGTGGAACATCAAGATACTTCACTCCACGATCATGATGAAGTGTTGCTCAAGCAAGCAAGTCTGTTGCTCTATTATATTCTTGTAGACATGAACAATATGAACTTCCCAATACATCTCAAATGCCTTCTTATATGCTTTGTTGTGCAAACACACCCAAATAATGCAACAAGTAGAATAACTAAAGGTAGAGAAGAAAGAGAAGACAAAGAATTTAACGAGGTTCGATATAAATACCTACGTCCTAGGGCTCTAGCAAACAACTTCCACTAATAAAAGATAATTACCATAAATCAATTTCCAAAGAAATTAAACCAAAAAAGTAAATACCCGAAGCAATTAGGCAAATACTACAAATACCCTAAAGAAGATGGGGAAGATGTGCAATATTACAAAGTATTAAATGCCCTTTTATAGGCTAGGGGGTGGAAGCAAATCCCATTTTTAACCGATGTGGGATTGAAAAATGAGACAAAATATAACAAATCTCCACCTTGTCGAATATGCCAATCCCATCTCAAAACTTCTCTTTGAAAAGAAAAGGCGCAGCGCCTCGAATGCACTCAACGACGCAATCAAACCTTCGCAATGTTGATCAAGTCCCAACAATGATTAAACTTGATCGTTGTGATCACCACCTTAGTCAACAAATCTGCGGGATTCTCTATAGTTTCAATCTTCTTAAGTAAGATTCGTTCTTCACTAATAATCTCCTGCACAACTTGATAGCGAACATCAATATGCTTCGTAGACTTCCAACTTACTGGTGCTTCTAAAAGAGTAAACACATAACCGGTTGTTGATTGCTGTTTATTTAAGTCACCAGCACAATCTAAATCAACAAAGCCAATAGCATACTGATCATATGCATCATCTCACACAAAGACTAAGCCAACATCTACGGTTTTTAATAAATATCGTAGAATCCATTTCACTGTCTACCAATGTCCTTTAACAGGATCATGCCTATGCCTGATCACTACTCCAACTACAGGCCCCAAATGTTTATGCCACAAACTAGTAATCTCTAAATCTTCATCACTACCAAAAACCATGGCCACTGAAAGTTCAATATGACTTAGCAACCTAACCAGAGAAGTTAATTACTCTAAAACTTTCCATGTGACAATAAATATTTAATTTAATGTAATAACGATAAAGTAAATAGATAAGGATAGAGAAAGCAAAACCCAGATTTATAGTGGTTCGGCACAACCTTGCCTACATCCACTTCTCCTCAACCTTCAACTAGTGAGGGTTCCACTAGTAACTTAGCTCAACTTAGAAACTTGCTACACTTGGTGTAACTCAGTAGGCTCCTCTTCAATACACTTAGCGTTCCAAGCTCAATCTAAAAGCTTGTTTTACACTTGGATTTTGGCTCCAATGGGCTTTTCACAAATCCTTCAAGCTATACACACTTGAAGCTTTCTTATTTAAGCACATTGAGACATTCTCTCAAGCTCTCAAGATATTTCAATTACAACTCAAGTTTGTAGATCAACCTGAAGGTGCACTCTCTGATAATAACTCTCATGCGTAATGAATGCACTCATAATCTTAGTTTGAGAATTGATTCACAAGAGAAATGATGGTTGAGAGGATATTCAACAAGTGTCTTAGTTGTTTAGTGATCCCCCACACTCTATTTATAGGTAGAACTCGACTAGCATTTAAGGCCTTAAGCAGGTCGACCAACCGTCGACCATTTCAATATCATGATCGATTGTACATAGAGAAATGTACAATTTTATAACCGTTGGAGATATTACCATTATCCAGCCGGTCGTCGTTTTGGCACATGCACTCCAGTCGCATATTTTCCGCCCGTTGATATATGATACCGTTACTCAAATGGTCAACCATTTCACCTGACGATCAACCATTTCCTTTTATAGTCTTTGACCGAAACTCACGCATCCGCGAGTCGATTTCATACCTCATCCCAGTTTCCCCAGTTAGTTGGCGATTTGACTAACCGGTCAACCATTGGCTCACCGATTCATAAGAATGAAAACATACCTTTTGGACCCAATCGGTCCTCTTGTTTTACCAGCCGTCGGCCGCTTGAATAAAACCGACTGACGCAACCGGATGACACAGACATCTCAACTAGTTTCTTGACATAAAAATCCGTTTTGGGTTCATTTCAACTCCGTTTCGCACCAAATCAGTTTCTAAATTTAAATAACTCTTTTAAGCTCCAAATAACTAAGATTTGATGAGCAAACATGGGTTTTAAAAATATTTCATCAATTTAAAGTCAAACTGAGTAAAAATCACAAAGTATGCAAATAATGCCAAAAAGGCCCTGAAATGGTCACTTTAGGTTCTTTTCATTCAAATAAAAAATTCAAACCTTAGAAAACACTTTTGGCCACATTTTAAACTTTAAATGCATAAGGTTTTGATGCTCATGTAATGTTTTCCAAAAAGATATGTAATTTTGGATTTGAAAACTAAGTTTGCTGGTAATGCATGATGATGATATCTAAAATGCACCAATGCATTCACCTTATAGATTCCTAAGCTATCAAAATCTTCGCGATGTCATCTAGAGATCTGACATAATCATCTGGGTTCTGATGTCATTTCACTATAAGTGCTTGATCAACTTTATCATTTGTCATCTTTAGCTTGTATTATCGTCATTTGATGCTTGATCAACTTCAACCTGTCACTCAACTGAAATTTAACCATTAGTAACCAATAACTTTGGTTTGTTATCATCAAAACATCAACTAGAGGTACCCTTGGGCTAATAGCCACTACTCCAATCACTATACTACCATTATAGTAATACATATTATTTTTTCTTATGCCTTTCATAACCAAAAGAGCTCCTGAAATGACATTTAGAACTCCATCTCGAATAATCTGTAAACCCTTTAGATTCTAGAATTTTGAAGAATGAAATTATTTTCAACCCGGTACATATCGAACATCCATCAAAACTCCTAATTGATCCCATAATGATTACTCAATTAGATTGAACCATTCAGTGATATAGCTAACATCACCACTACCCATATAAACAACTCCATCATCCAACTTCAAACTTGAAGAACCACTCATATGTGGACACATATAGTAAATTTAACTTGTATCCAAAATCCATTCATCAAAACCAACAATAGTTTGATAAATAACACAAGCATCAGACATAGACTTGCCCTTATCTTTTTGTTTCAACTTAGGACAATCTTTCTTCTAATGCCCCTCATCATGATGAGGCACTCATATTTTCCCAATCTACTCTTGATGTCTTGATGTCATATACCCCCTTCATTCTTATTTGACTGCCCTCTCACAGTCAGTAAGCTGATTGACTCATCGATATTCTCTTTGATCTTTCTTCCAAATTTCATAATTCAATAATGCAAAACAAACTTCTTCAAAAGACAGTTTTTACTTCCCATGAATAAGGGTAATATAAAGATGATCCAACTGCTCAGGAAGAGAACCAATCAATAACATAGCCTTACGTTCATCTTTGAAGGTCTCATCTAAGTTTAATAACTCAGCAATTAATTTATTAAACTCATCAATATGGGCACTAATGCTCATACCTGATTTTAATTGGAGATGAAATAATCTATTCAGCCACTTCTTGATTCTCATTGATTTCTTCTTATATTTATTTTCAAAGGGCCTTCCTGAAAATATAGACCGAATGTCTCTTATAAACGTATACTAACTCTTTAGCCAGAACGAAGCAGGTCAACCACGAGTTTTGTATGTTAAGCCTTTCCCAATCACTCTCATGGGCACCATCTGGTCTTGTTTCTTTCAAAACCATATCCAAATCTAGCATATGCAGTGCCTCCTTCATATCATTCTTCCATAAGCCAAAATTATTCCAACCATCAAAATTTTCAACATCTACTTTGCATTTGTGATCCCTATTTTTAACCTAGATTCTGCCATCTTTCCACACAACTAGGTCTGCGAATACTAGGACAGTTCCTAGGAAAAATTGAATTGATCACCATAGTCCCACTTAGACCAGACTCCTTAGACGGAGATAAAAAGTTCCCGAAAATTTGGATTGAATTTGAAATGGTGTCAAAATACGTCTCATAGACATAACAACTTCCATGTATATTCTAGACAATGGAGCTTCTCTTGAACGAATTTCAACTATCAGTAGTTCATGAACAAATTTTTGATATGGAAGATCGAGCTACGCCACAACCACAAAGCATACTTATAACTATGATCGAGATGTCGGCACTGTGTGGTCGACAAATTTACGTGTGGAAGATCGGACTACGCTGCAACCACAAAGCATACTTATAAAATAATCTAAAGCTCTGATACCACTTTTTGTGCAAACATGCTAAATAATGCAACAAGTAGAATAACTAAAGGCAGAGAAGAAAGAGAACACAAAGAATTTAACGAGGTTCGGTATAAAATCAATCTGATTTATTTCATACCCTTCGTTCAATGAAAAATAGATTAGGATTCTCACGAGGATCTCAAACCTATGGACTTAAGGAATGATGGAAGGGGAATAAAAAAGAAAAGAGAAATTAAAATAATAAATAAGTAAATAAAATGAAATGAGAAGAACTAAGATTCAAATGAGAAAATTCAAACTTGAAAAGGATCTTTTTTATTCTTGAAGAATGAGGGGTAGAGGGATTGATCGAGAAAGATCTTTTGTTCTTATTATAAGATCGTGATTTGATCCACATCTATTTGGTAAAAAGAATAATCTTTCCCTTTGATTTGAGAATAATAAAAAGTGGAAAGTTTTCAATTGGAACATGAAAACGTGACTGAATTGATCCTAGTTACTCTTCGGGATGAAGTGGAAGAGGGGAGGAGATTCTCGAACGAGGAAAAGGATCCAATGACTTCAAAAGAATTTAACAAGGAGTTGTATGAGGTGAAAAATCTCATGTATGGTTCTATAGAGTGGCAGTAAGGTGACATCTGTGCTTTTCCACTATCACTAAAAAAACAAACTGCGCCTTACATAAAGTTGCTAAGTCTGATTAACCTGCAGTTTTGAAATCCTTTGTATATACCTGGTATTTGAAATCACTACGTCCTCGGGCTCTAGTGAACAACTTCCACTAATAAAAGAGAATTACAAACTTAAGGCCACAAATCAATTTCTAAAGAAATTGAGCCACAAAGTAAATACCCAAGCAATTGGGCAATACTAAAATACCCTAAAGAAGATGAGGAAGATATGCAATATTACAAAGTATCATTACATACATAGGCTAAGGGTGGATGCAAATCCCATTTTAACGATATTAGGATTACAAAAATGGAGACAAAATATATCATGCTTGAATTAAATTCATTAGCGAGTAACCTGACTCGTTCTTCTTTAATCAACCACCGAGCCATAGGTTTCAAATCCACCTCGACATAACACGTCACAATCCTCGACCTAAGCAGAGCCTCAAACCTTGAAGAACCACCCATAATCCGACTTTGATAGCACTACATATATCTACCTATATTTTAGAGTGAAACAGTTAACTTCTTTTCTATTTTTAATATTTGAATGATTTTATATGTGAGATCACATAAATGCAAAAGTAGGATGGATAAATTGAGGTTAAATATGTTTTCTTACCTATTCAATGTTGTTATAAATCGCAGAAGCTTTGATGGAAGATAATATGAATTCAAGAACACAAGGATAAAGAAATCATCATAAAAATACACGAGAGGTTTTAAAGTGGTTCAGTCAATTATGCTTACATCCACGGATGAGAAATAATATTTCTTCCACTATTCTTGAAAACACAGAGAACAAGATTGGAGTATCAAAGTATTATGGCTTGACTAGGAAAATAACAAAATAACAAAACCTAGGATGCCTTTGTAACACCCAAGAAAATATACCTAACTTGAGTTTATAACATATTTAGGTTATAAAATAAGTTAAAATTGTATTTTTCTGGAATTTATATTGTTAAGAATGAAAAATGATAAAATCGGAATTAATACAAGAGTCAAGGGTAAGATAGTAAAATATCACATTAAGGACTTAAGGGTCATAAGAGAATAAGTTTTATGCCATTGTAGAATATTTGATAAGTAGAAGTGATAGACCCCCTTCCTATTGACAGGGAATCTGTCGGCAACTCCACAGTAACCTCCCAACCAAGCTCGCTCGATTGACAAGTTACCATGAAGCTAAGCCGTTAAAACTGTGAAGCGTCTTTGGAAAGCATTGATTCAAATTTTGCACTTTTCTATCAAAATCATATCTTTAAGATTTAACAAAAATCCGGCGACATAGCGACCGCACGGTGGTCAGAGCGAAATAAAATGACGCTGTATAAAAAATACACTCCCAATCTTACTCCCAAACAATCATTACAACCATAAAGGACCTCTAGTCCTCATCAAATATGAATAAATCAATCCAACAAAATTTCATCACAACTGTTTTCTCAAAACCATGCATCCATATTTTACAAAAGATATTTACATATACAAAATGTCACATTTGCTTTTACTATGTTACTTTACACCTTATCTTATATATACATACAACACGAAGTAAGTCTAAGGACTACAAAAAGTATCTGCACAGGGGAAATGTCTTTAAACGACTCTTTGAAAAATTGTTTAAAAATAAAAAGCATGAGCGAAAGGAGCTCGATGGAAGTCTATAGGTTCAAATGTTTGCTGTCTATTACGTATGTGCCTCCCAATGTAATCTGTACGCGTGGTTTATAAAATGTTTATGATAAAAGCTTTGATTTTTCTTCTGAAAACCATTTCGAAAACTATTCTCTTTATAAAGCCATTTCGATGGTGGTTAATATCTGAAAGTGCTATATTGTAAATCGGTATCATCTTGTGGCCCGTTTAAGCGTGCAGAAAACTATTTTAATTCTTGAAAAATGTTTCAATGGTGATTTAATATCTAAAGTTCTATCTTTGTAAATCAGCACCAACCCACATTGGCCCATTTAAGAAGGAAATACCACAAACGTGATGCACGGAACGACATCTGATAGTGAACCTCGGAACACTACCCATCTAATATGGTCCGGTGAACACATCGGGATCTCTATAAGCATAATGGAACCTCGGAACCAAAATGCCCGGTGATGGAACCTCAGAACCAACACCTCATAACCATGTACTATGTCACAACGCTAACTATCTATATACCCGAATGTACAAGGCATTTCACTATATAAATATATACTATATCTAACCCGATTGCAGGCGACGAAATATAGTTAATCATAATGTCACGTAACCTGCCATGCATCAGAGACCATATGACGGAGTGGTGTACCATCTAGGATTTTCTTCATCGAGTTATTGTTTCTGAAATCTTGAAATCGAAATTTTTCTGAGTATAACAAGTGAGAGTAAAAATGATTTACTATTTATTGTATTTTCAAAGCACTTTACAAACTTGTAATTTAAACACTTCGTTTTCGAAAACAATTTTAGTACTCACCTTTTTCATTCATTTCTTTCGTTCTTGTCAAGCGCTAGCTTATGTCGTATGCTCCAATCGCCTACACAATCCCGCCTGAAAATGCGAAAATGCATCGATTCAGCGTTTTAACCATAAAACATACAAAGGGCTTTCAAGCGACTATATGGGAGCGAACCGATTCTAGCAAAACTTACGTGCTAGTCACATTCGATAAGGACATTGATAATATGGTGGGGTGGCCAAAATATACGCATGAAGATTGCCCGTCAAAACTATCCGTTTTAGCAACTTTTTCAAAACGACCCCATGTTATTCGATGTATTAGACTACTGCGTCGGCCTGACCAAACAGTGCACACTTGGTGCTACAATTAAAATTTTTTCATGACATTATGTGGGCGCAAATGCTATTGCCAAGCATATGGTTAAATTCAAAACTCAAGGGAATTCCCATATAGTCTAAAAACGCAAACATATTTACGGAAATTTGTATTAGGACTATCGAATAAAATCTGAAATTTCCAACTCTGAAACTTGTCCAAAAACATTCCCCAAATTCAATGGTATCCCAAACACGGTCTCGAAAATTCCTAAAAATTCCTAAACTCAGTCCAAAATTTTGGAAGTGAAGTTTACGACCTTTCACGACCTCTAAGAAAATTTCAAGCCATTACATAGCATTTAGGCTAAAAATAACTCAAGTAAGAAAATTTCCTACCTCTTGGAGTTTGACGAAATGCTAAGCTTTGAGCCACCTACAGCGTACCTTTTGTTGTGAACCAACTTTGCTTAACAAGAAAAATCTTGATCGATTTCCGTAAATTTAAGAAAGCGAATAAGAAGAATATATATATATATATATATATATATATATATATATATATATATATATATATATATATATATATATATACTATATATATATATATATATAAATCTCTCTTTCTCGCTTATGTCCGTCTCTCCCCTGTCGTTTGACTTTTATTTTTATTTTTAATTATTATTATCATTTGGATAAATTTATATTCTTCATTCGGATCCATTTCTGTCTAGAAAAAAAATTATTTTTTTTCAGTTCACTTTATTATCAAATTACAACAGATCAAGTCATTTTTCGACTGAGATTTTGTAAAAATCCGTCCACGAAAATCAGCAGCGACCATCACCCGGAAAATTGTAAAATATTACATTTGTCTCGAGAATTCAAATTTTCTGGGTCACTAGATTTAAACGGGCAGATTTAGGCGATCTGTTTCATCATCAGATCTAGAAAATTTTTAAACTGCTGAACAAATACGGCAATTTGTGTGTGTATCCTTTTGAAATTCCATAATTTGTACTTCCACCCCTCCACTTTCCTTAATTGCAAAAGTACCACAATTCTTTGAAAACTTTATAATTTCACCCTTAAAAACAACTTTCAAAAATTTTATTATGACACTAAAATAATTAAGGAAGCCCTTGGTGCACATATGCGACCTACGGTTACACATACCGTACACCATCTCGGGACGGGGCGTTACAAATCCTCCCTCCTTTAGAACATTTCATCCTCAAAATGAACAAAACTAACATAAGGAGGATACCTTAATCTGAAAATAGCGGGGATATTATTTCTTTATCCCGAACCTCGACTCAGCCAGCCTCCTTAATCCGTAGTTCCCCAGCCAAAACTTTAACTAAAGGAATGACCTTGTCATGAAATACGTTCTCTTGTGATCTACTATGCATTATTTTGCTCTTTTTATAAGTCAAATTATCCTTTAGTTCTCTTGCTTATCTCTGCGAGTACATGGGAGGGATCTGGAAGGTACTTCAGACATGGATACATGAAACACGTATAGACAGCAGATAACTGGAGGAAGGAGTCTAGTCCCCATGTACTCACCCAAGAGATCAGCTCACGGTAGTAATCTCATGCCCTATGTATCTAGGCCTCAACTTTCCGCACCTTCCAAATCTAAGGACACCTTTCCAAGGGGAAACTTTGAGGAAGACCCTGTCACCCACCTTAAACCGTAGATCCCTACGACGTTTGTCCGCATAACTTTTCTGCCTGGCCCTTATCGCCTTGAGTCCGTCTCGCACACCTGGATTCATCTAAAGTAATTCATACTAACTCTGCCCATTCTCTCCTACTTCATCCCAAAGATATATGTGTGTACGACACTTCGCCAAGGGCAATGCTTCAAATGGAGCCATGCATATGCTGCATTGATAACCAAGCAGCTATGGCGAACCTAATTTAGATAAACGCGCGTATCCCAAATTTTCCCAAATTCTATCACGCATGCTCGAGCATATCCTCTAGCGCCCGACACATTAGTTCTCTTTGACCACCATCACCGAGGATGGAAAGCTATGCTAAAGTGCACCAAGTCCCCATGGCATCCTCAGAACCCGGACCAAAATCTGATGTGAATCTGTGGTCTCGGTCTCGAGACTATCGATAGAACACCATGTAATCTAACCACCTCTCCATATAATTGGGCCAACTTGTCCAACGGGTCGCCATTGCTAATCGGGAGAAAATGCACGGATTTCGCTAGTCTATCCACTATCACCCATGCGGTGTTGTAAGCTGGTTCCAGTTCCTTAAGGTTCGACAACAAAATTCATAGTAATCTTATCCCACTTCCACATGAATCGAAAAGGGGTCAAGATTCTTCCTACGGGCTTCGAGCTCTCATTTTCACCTCGTGACAAAGTGTGTTATCCGATACGGCAATCTCACTTCCTTTTCATGCCCTTCCACCAATAATGCTCCCAGTATGATACATCTTTTTGTGCTACTGTGGTGCATGTATGATGTTGAAGAACAAGCTCTTCCATGATTTCCCTTTTAGTTCACCTATTTCAAATACATTCACCCTCTAACTATTACGCTATCGTTTCTAACTGGAACTCCTGTTTCTACCACAATTTTAATCTCTCGCCTCAACTTAATCATCTCCAAACCCGGCTTCGACCTTCCTTTCTTTATCTGATCCACGAGAAAAGGACGAACATAAAATGATGCCAATAGTGTCCCTATATCAGCTACCTGCAATTGAACTCCAAAGATCTCAACTCTATCAACAATGGAAGATATACCGTCTGCAGATAAGCATAAGAACCCCTCCGCCGGCTTCCGCCAAGGCACGACCAATTACATCGCCTTCCCTGGATGGTACCTATCATGCAATCATAATCCTTAATCAATTCCAACCATTCTTGGCGACATGCCTTAAGTTAACTTTCTTTCCGAGCGGTGATATATCAAGCAGCTCTTATGATCGCTGAATATCTACCGTGGAACATTGTATAGATAAAAACCCTAGATCTTTAAAGCGAAACTCACGTTAGTTCTAAATCATGGGTCGCGTAGTTCTCGCTCAAGCCCCTTTAATCGGCGAAGCATAAGCCATATCACTCTACCATCCCGCATCAAAAACACACCCTAACCCCTCGGTTTGAGGGCATCACCGTGACACCACATAACCGTCCCGTCCCATGCAGGTGGCTAACACTAGAGCCGTCGTCGCCATCCCCTACTCCCCTCGGGCCTCAAAACTATGCTAGGCGGTGTATCTCGACCACCGAATTTTTAACTCTTTTTCAATAGATTGGTCAATGGGGTTACTATCTTAGAAAATCCCTCAACAAATTTCATGTAATAACCTGTCAATCCAAGGAAACTACGGACTTCATAAACATTTGTGGGCTAAGCCTGCTTCACTCATAGCTTCACCCTCGAGGATCCACACTAATACCTTCTGCCGAAATGACATGACACAAGAAAGCTACTTCTCATTCAACCAAAACTCGGCACCCTACTAAACTTAGTATAACTGACGCTCTTAAAGAACTGGCACATCGTCCGTAGATGCCTCGTATGTTCCGGACTGTCGAGTACACTAGAATGTCATCAATGAATACGATATCACAAACTTATCTAACACGGATTGAATACTCGCTCATCAAATCCATGAATGCAGCCAGTATTAATAATCCTAATGGCACGCCAGAACTCGAGTGATCGATCTCGCCCTAAAGGCAGCCTTAGAAACATCATTCTCCTGACCCGAACCGATGGTAGCCGCCTCGACCTTAGGTCAATCTAGAATATACCAAGATCCATGCAATTGGTCAAATAGTTCATCTATAATGGTGGAAGCGGATATCGGCTGCGCATTGGCGCCTCAATTCAGCTCTCTATAGTCTATGTTATACACAACCGTAAGCTTCCATCTTTTCTTCTTAAGAAAAGAACCGAGTCTCCCTCACCTGAGTCACTGGTCGGATGAAGCCCTACTTACGTAACCTCCTCCAATGTGCCTTCTCAATTCTTTCTGAACTCCTACGCTTCATTCTGTATGGAGGAATGGATATTGGTTCTGGCCTTGAATCGTCAATAACAAACTCAATTGCTCATCCGAGGTAAACCCTCGAATATTTCATTTGGGAAAGACATCTAGAAAAATCTTTGACTACGGGATGTCTTCGCCTGTCCCTCTTGTCTCATATATCCACCACAAATGCCAAATAACCTGGTGCAACCTTCCGAAGACACCCTCTCAGGCAACATAAGATTAATAATGAGACTACGAGCGATCTCTCTCCGATTCCCCTAAATATCACGCCCGGTTCCTCTGAATGAACCAATCTTACTTCTTTCCTTTATAGTAATCCGAGGTGGCTCTATGCCCGATAACCACCATACCCAAGACTATCAAAAATCACGATACCTAACACCATCGCTCGCTGGAAAATCATTCTGATCACCAATCACGGCTCGAACTATCCTTTCTGGACATCATAGCATTCCATCGGGCAAATGTAAAACCACCATACGACCACGATAGGTTGGGACTTATCCGTGCCTCTCGAATGGTAATCGGGAGTCAGTCAAATGTGAGTGGCTCTGGGTCCACTAATGCATATGCATCATGATCGTGAAACTAAAATCATACCAAGAATCACGCGCGGTGATGCACTGCTCTCCCGTGGTGCAACGAAATACCCGAAATGTAAAGTACGAGTCCCACTCTTAACTGGGACCCGGTACCGCTCCGCCTCCTCGCACCCTTTACCGCGGACTCCTACCAGTTGCATCGCCATTCCTCGCCCCGAACCACCTCACTAGCCCCCGATCGATCAAGCAGCTCGGGGTAGATGCACCTGCACTCCACTCGCAGGTCTTTGGCAACCACTATCCCGTGGACGCCTTCCTGATAAAGTGACCTTCTCCGCCCGCAATGGAAACATCTTGTCATGTTCATCCGTACTCCAAGAGGCCTCCGACATGTAAGGGTCATCAATGGAAAAGATGATCCCAAGATCTACCAATTTGGTGGTCGCCACACCGAACGATCCCTAGTTAGATGTCGCCTCCCCGCCCCGAGCCTCCTCTGCCACGGCCCATTTCTTTCCTTTCTACTAGATTGACTCAGGTTCGGAATGTGATAGTCTTCTCTCATCAAGTGTCATTTCTAAGTTAGAATCGAATCGTCCTTTCTACCTTTAATGCAAACAACCGCCTCCAAAGTTATTTTGAGATGCCTGTGCTAAATGAACTTTAATTTCCGACGTCTGCCACATATATGAATCGCTTACATTGCTCCTCATTTTCCCTCAGATCATAAGCACCACTTACGTAGCTCAAAACCACTACAATTAAGCCACTAGCCTGGGATTGTCGCCACCTGGAAGAATTCTTCTATTTTTGCATCCCGACAATCTGGCTACGCGAGTAAAATCTCTGCCTATAAATGTCACGGAATCGGGTTGTCACAAGTGACTCTTGAAGGTGTCTCCTCTTAATGGCCTCCTCCCACCAACCACTTTTGCTCTAGCCGGCCATCAAGAACCTCTCTAAAAGAGGATTTTCCGCTCATCCAACACCCCATCATCAGAGCAAATTCCACTAACCCTCGTTCAATCATGGGCACGTTACCTCCGGTCGTCGGCATCATCATAAAGTTTTAGCCTCTAGTTTTAGAGCGCACTTATCATGCCCCTCCATTTTCCGAGGCTTTCGTGCCCGATTGTAGTCAGAATAATCTATATAACTCGATCCATTGTCATAGTACGCCTCCCGGGTCTCATGCCCTCGACATGGTTGCTAGGGGCTGATCTTGCATTGAGGCATCTTCCGATCTAGGGGTGTACTGACATTTCTTAGGAAAGTCTTGGTATGGGAGTCCTAAAACACCCTATGACCTCGTCTGCATATACGCTGTGAATTTCAAGGTTAAGATTCAATGACACTTTACAATATTTGATGTGATGCGATTTGTAGCAAAACAATATAGGTTGCAATAGAAAAATTATTATAACAACAATCAGAAAATGCGAAAAAGACGAAATGTAAAGCTAAATATCGCTTAAAACCTGCTTCCGATACCAACTCACGCACCTCCTATTGACAAGGAATCATAACTCCATCCTCCCAGCCGCCTCGCCGATTGATGTTATCACATGAAGCTGCTCTTCTAAACCGTTGAAATTGTCTTTGAAAACGTGTTAAAAATTCTCCTTGCAATACTTCTATCAAAATCACATCTTCTGACGAGAAACCTATGAAGATAACAACTACGTGCCGGTCCGAACACAAAAATGACCTATAAAATACACTCAATATTTTCCAAAAAATCCAATCCAAACCATGGCATCTAGTCCTCATCAAAATATAAGATACGAATCAATCCAACATACTTTATCACAACCTCGCTTCTCATCACCATGGCGAGCGTTTTACAAAAGATATTTATATATACAAAAATGTCATTTTTAAATCTTTAATACGCTTATTTTAAGATCTTTGACTTAAGTGATATAATATATGACAGGCTACAGCGCTCAGACCGGGTATCCGAAAGCCTGCTGGCACTCGGTGACCAAAAAATTATTTAAAAACAAAAAACTGAGCCAAAGGGTCAATGATAACATGTCAAGAACGCTCGCCGATGGTCTGAACCCACAAACAGCTTCGCTGTAAAACTATTTATGATGGCAACCATTTTTGCTATGAAAACCATTTCAAACTATTTATGCCGCAGAAATCGCTTCAGCCGGTGGTTGGCCATCTCAAAGTGCTATAATGAAATCAAGTACCAAACCACTATAAATTTCCATTTCTCAAAACTGTCCAAAACTATTTCAAAGCATTAAAAATGTTTCGCAGATAACATTCAAAAGTGCTATAAATCAAGTACCAACATCAGGCTCATTTAAATACTTAGACATGATGCCACATAACCTTAAGACCGCAATTAGTAAACCTAATACTTACCCGCTTCAAGCCATGGTCCTGAATACAAGGATCTCTATACATAATGGAACCTCATAACCAAAATGCCTCTACGATGGAACCGAAATCAAACACCTTACATCACCATGTACTATGTCAAGCTGGGGTCATGCACCATCTATATAAATCCCAAATGTAGGGATCATCACTATATAAATATATACTATATCTAACCCCACTGTCACCAAGCAATATAGTTAGTCATAATGTCCCATATCCTGCTCATGCACAATCCGAGATACATCTAACCGAAACTAAGTCAGGCCATTCAGGGATTTTGCAATCAAATAACTATTTTAAGTACTAAAAAATCAATTTTCATTATATAACAAGTGGGAGATAAAAATGTTTTACTAATACATTGTATTTGTTAACTTACAAACTTTACTTAAAACACTTTTTATTTTCAAAAACGATTTTGAAAGTTACTCACCTTTTTCTCAGAATTAATTTCTTTCAATTTTGTCAAGACGCTAGATTATCGTCAGATGCTCCACCGCCATACAATCCATACAAAGTACAAAAATGCCCGCCAATCATGCTTTAATCCATAAATATACAAAGTGGCTTCAAAGCGACTATAATGGGGTGTGCTCAATCTTGACTAAATGAAAATCCTCTTTATAATGCGAAGTCACGACACCCCGAGAATACTGATAATATGAGGTAAATTGACCAAAATGTCCCTACATGGCATGAACAATTGGCCCATCAAAACTATCCATTTTAGCAACTTTTCAAAAATATTCTATGTTTTTTTGAATGACACTACACACGTCAAGACAACTAAGCAATTACAGAATACCCTGAGTTACAATGTAAATTTTCTGAATTACAAAAACATTAATGCTATTGATAGGCATAAGGAAAGCAATTCTCCTAGACTCAAGGAAATTTTATAGAGTCTGTAAAACACCCAAAAATAGCTTTTTCACATTTATGTTCTGGACTGTCCTAACAAAATCCCGAAATTTCAATCCCGAATCGTTTGAAAAACATTCTCAACCCCGCCTCGAACCGTCCGAACACTCCCAAAAATTTCCTAAATTTAAACCACCCAAAACTTGAACCTAAGTTTACGACCTTCACTCGCCTAAGAAAATTTCATGCCACATATAGCATTTAGCTAAAAATAACTCAAGTAAGAAAGTACCTACCTCTTGGAGTTTGACGAATACTAAGCTTTTGGTACTCTTGTGTTGCAGCTCTCGCCGTAGAGAATCAACTTTTGCCTTCTCTGGTCCGAGAAAATCTATGGTCTCGATTCCATAAATCAGAGAGAAGCGAAGAGAAGAAATATATATATATATAAGGGAGATATATATATATATATATATATATATATATATATATGATATATATATATATATAGCAAATCTCTCTCTCACTTATGTCCTCAGCTCCCTAAACGTTTGGATACTATTTTTATTTTTTATTTTTAATTATTATCATATTATTTGGATAAAGGATTTACGCTTTCATTCTTGATTCATTTTCACTTTAAAATTTTTTTATTTCTTTTTTTAGTTCACTTTATTGTAAATGAAACTTAGATCGTTATTTCTAGATTTCCGAGATTTTTGTAAAAATCTCGTCCCCCTCGTCATTGTGGCAACTTATCACCCATAAAACGAAAATATTCGAATATTCCTTACACCAACGAAATTCTAGGTCACTAGATTTCGTTAGACGAATTTAACGACGCAGTCCGTTTTGTCATTCGAGATCTAGAGAATTTTCTAGGCTTCCCTAAACCATTATGGTAATTTATTATTATTTTTATCCTTTTGAAATTTCATAATTTGTACTTTCACCCTTCCACTTTCCTCAATTTCAAGAGTGCCACAATTCTTTGAAAACTTTATAATTTCACCCTTAAAAACAACTTTCAAAAATTCAAGCATGCAAAAATTAAAATAATTAAGGGAAGCCCTTGAGTGACACATATGCTAATTCACGGTTACACATACCGTACACCCTCTCGGGACGGGCCGTTACAAGAAGTGTAAATGAAAGAGAAAGGAAGGACTTTAATGCAAAAAATGGAATACTTAACAAAAATGACAAGTCAAACATGGCCGTATGAAAGAATAAGAGATAAGACCAAATTTGGTCTTGTAAAGGAACATTTCTCGTTAGAGCTTGTGTCGGATGCTGGAGGTAAATGAAGAGGAAGAGTTGGTGATTTTGCCCATGTGATCAAGGATTTTGGGTGAGATCAAGAAGAAGAAGGAAGAAGAAATAAGAGAAAAGAAAAGACATATGGAAACTAAACCCAAAAACCTTTATTGATGTTTGGGATTCGTGAAACCCCAACTTAATAAATAATGATGGTTGTTGTCCCCAGTCAATGCAGTTGTTTGAGTTGGTTGTAATCCTCAATCGAGGAATGTTTGTATAAAGAACATGTCAGGTTTTAGGGAAGATGTCACAAAATTTCTTCAAAACCCACTTTAGTTCCTCATTGCAATTTGACTAATACTCATCCAAATTGAGTACATTCAAATTTTCTTGATAAACTAGACTTAGAGAACAAATATATTTTAAATAGGTGTATTCAAATTTGGACCCCATCGGACCTTCTTAAACTTCACAAAGTGAAGCTCTGCTTTCTGGCGCTTCTAGTCTATTTCGGTATAGCTCTTTAGTGTTACTATAACCCTGCCATCACATCGAACAGTGATTCAAATGCACGTGAAACTAAACTTCTAGGATAAATAAATCTATTTTAAATAAGTATATTCAAACCCATTGACCCAGTGCAGAAATCCCTGTGGAGCCCCATTTGTGGTGGAAATATTTTCGGCAAGAAAGGACATTCATGAATAAATGAAATTGTAAAAGAATTATAAAAGTGATCAAGTATATGAAACATGATTGCCAGAACAGAATATGAGAAACACAAGAATGATCATATAAGCTATGATAAAAGTAACAGCTATTAGTAATATATGTCTAAAGGCATAGTCGTCAGAAAGCATCCCATTTGAGTATAGATGTGGATTGACATTGGTCTGCTGTTGATGATGTTACAGCTCGAACACCTAATGTAAAAATGTAAATAGACAACATTTGTCCGTATATGTCCTAGTGATAGTGGTGCTGTGCCTTATTAGGATTACATGATGCAGCCAGCCCGTCTTCTGTAATACAAGACAATCACTGCCTCGTACACCATAAAGACTCGTACATACATGCGCTTTGTCTTTACTACCTCCCTGAATATACAAAAACACAAGATGAGATAAATGATTGAAATGGTTAGGTAAGAATCCTCAAGTAACATGAAAAACAATGATTTGAATTGAAAAATGTGATAGAGCTACAATAATATGCAAGTACTATGTATATGAAAGAACGAACCAGAACCCCTTGGGTCAGTGCTCATATAATGTACAAGTGAATTCTTTATATACAACGCTAATGTGCAAATAAGACAGGGTTGTGTTAATTGTATATTATCATCGAGGACCACTACAAGTGGTCATATATGTTATATGTTTCATCGGTTTATGTTTAGCAACGATATTTCATCCAGGTAACGAGACATCCCAAACTGTATGACACTGTGAGACTCAACACAAAGAATAGGAGTCAACATTCATAGGCTCACACTTCTTTATTTTGAATATGTATACAAAGTGTTTTTTTTTCCATAATAGGACTTGTATATATAAGCTAATGGACTCGATATTTGTACAGACATTATGAACAATACAATAGTGATGGTAGTAAAGTAAAGTTGTAAAAGTTTTATTTCCTTATGGATTAAGCTTAAGATATATTCTGATACATTTAGTTATATTTCGAAATAGGCCCACTAATGTTAGTAAATCAGGTAAAGGAGTCCTAGTCCCATGTCGTTCTCTTCCACCTAAGCAAGGGGTCAAAAGTAACATCCACAATACCTAGAAAATACATCATAAACCTCACCCTCAAACTCTTACATCTCAGGACACAATTAAATGGATAACATGCGGAGGGACCTCAAAGTGAAGAACTCACTCCAGATACCGGTTAAAGCCTTCTGCTAAAAGAGCAAGGGCCAAGAAGTTTCAAAAGGCACTAAATGGGCTCATGAGGTAGTTCATTTGGGCCAACCCAACATTACAAGAAGAGTTCGGGCCAAGTTAAGCCAGTGAGGAATTGTAAGTCAACAAAGAAGTTCAAAAGATCATAAATATCATCAAGGCAATTGATGGTGATCATCCACACGAATTTGGTAATTAAAAGTAACAAAAGAAGCAAGGAAATTCGTGCTTCATCAATTATGCTCAATCAGAGGCTTATTTTTGGAAGAATTCAGCTTTTTGGTCAAGGCTTGATAGCTATCCATTATGGGGAAAATAATCAACTATCAACTTGGTTTCTTTTATGCTTATTTTTTGTCAAATTGACCTCTTTTATGGTTAAGAATATCAAGGGTAAGCTCAATATGATGATAATTACCTCCATGTTGGTTTGCAGAATTTTCCAATTCATTTAGGGTAAGTCGGATTGTCATGTTGAAATTTTCAGCAAGTTTTTTCCTTCTTTCTTAACCTAGGCTTCTCCAAACTCTATATGGGCCTTTTGATAAGCTTTCTCAAACACAACTTGAATGAATTCAATACCTTGCAGTGTTTCCTTCTTGTTTGTGAGAACTTTTGAGCCTATCAAGGTTAATCCTTGCAGTTCTAAACCTACGGCTCTTGATTCTTCCACAATCAAGGGTATGGGGTTCTTTGGTTCTTTTGTGATTGTTCTTACGCTTTGCCGTCGTATATCCACTGTGGGGACTAGAATGTTACACTACACTTGCGGCCTTGATCGATGCGGTCATTTTCATGCGGTTTGAAGGTCCTGTGGATCATTCGTGATCGCTTGGTGGATCTCGCAACCACGAAAGCATACGGGGTTCACACCATTTGGTATCAGAGATTCGACATTCAAACATCTTTTCAATATCTTATTATTTGTTATTACATTCAGCACACAAAAAAGTGCACGCAAAAGAAAAAAACAATAGAAAGAAAAAGAAAGTAATCGCAAGAAAAACAGCTAGAAAAGAAAAAAGAGTTGAAACACTCAAGAGTCTCCTTTTATTCTCAATATTTTCCTTCCCATATTTTATTCTTATTCTCAAGATCGTCCCCTTTGTATTTCTTGCTTTATTGTTTCCTTTATATATTTTTTTCTCAAGGTTGTTTGGATTTGGACACTATTTGGGTTGATCTTTGATCCAACTCACTGGTTCAAATTAGAACCAAGAAAAGAGAAGTATTAGAGTGGAAAATGGCAAGAGTGATTTTCATTATCTAAAAAAAGCCAACAATTGAGTGAATAAAAAATGAGTGTGAGTGAAACACGTGAGGGAGTGTTGTGAGGTTAATTTTTCTCTAATCATGTCTTCAAGTAATGATCATGCAAATATGGAAGAAGGTTATGACCAATCATTCTTACTAGAGGCGATGCAACAACACTTTATAAGTGTAAAACCCGGGAAAATTAGTAATTTTCAGGAAAAATGGAAAAATAATAATAATAATAATAATTGCTAGAGTAGTTCGGGGAGTTTAGAAAATTTCGTATCTCGACGACTAAATGCACTGCTGGATCATCCTCACAAACTGGACCTAAAAAGTTTCACGACTTCGAGACAAACGGAATATTTTTACGATTTTCTGGGTGATAAGTCGCCAATGAATCCAAGGATGAGATTTTTACGAAAATCTCGGAAGTTAGGAAATGGCTTAAGCTAAGTTCATTTAGAATAAATTGAATTGAAAAGAAATAAATTGTTTCGTGGTAGAAACGGATTTATCGAGATGGACACATGGCGAATGTGTCATGTATCCAAACCTTTAAAAAAAGGAAAAAAAAGAAAAAGAAACAAGAAAAGTCAAACAAAAAAGAGGGAAAAGGCAATTTTGGGACAAAACCCATTAAACAGGGAGAAAGGGAGCGAGAAAGAGAGAGAGAGAATAGAGGGGTAGAGAGAGAAACCCTACCTTCTCTCTAAGATCTATGGGGATCGAGTCATCGGTTTTCATCGAAGAAAGAGGCAAAGTTGATCAACGCATCGCGAGCTACATGTGGGTACCAAAATTTTGGAGTTTTGTCAAACTTCACGAGGTAGGGAATTTTCCTACTTTGATTATTTATATCCTAAAAGTCATTTAATGACATAGGTTTTCTTTGGGGCCGTGACTGGCCATGTGATTTAGTCCCAAGACGGGAACTAATATTGGGAATTTTCAGATCAAGTTGCATATCCGCTGAATTTTTCAAATCAAGCGGACAAATACCGATTGCCTTCGGACTCCAAATAGTCCGGACTCAATTTTCGTGATTGCCGGAGAGTCCGGATCAATTTTAGGACTATTTTCTAACAGTTTGGGCTGAATTTTCGGGACTGTTTTTGGACAGTTCGGATAGGATTTTCGGGACTATTTCGTAGTCCAGACTTATTTTTCGAACCCGTGTGTCGCTTTTTTTTGCGTGTTATTGCAAAATTTGAATAAATATTGGTTGTGATCCCGACAAGGTATTCGGTTTTGTTGTATGTTTTGATATCACAATGATTCAAAGTGATCTAATGGAACCAAAAATGGTTCATGGCCATGAAGGGATCACAAAGAGGTGCCCTCGTTTTTATATGGGTTCAGATCGGGCATCTTAGTGTATTGTTAGAAAATAAATAATATGTTGTTGTGGTGTAAATCATGTTAATATGTGTGTTTGCGCGATGTCAATATGGAAATTGTGAAGTAGAATGAAAATTATATGTAGAAATATAACATTATCCGAAATTTATAAAATGTTGCATGGTGCATGAATGTCACATTGCATTTCATATGCATGGTCATATTAGCCGAGTCGGGTGTGGGTGCATTGTACTGTTATTCACCATTCGTGAATGTGTGGTATTTCTTCAAAAAATGCAGGACCACGCCTCAAAATCGACTCATGGTTGTATAAAAACAATAATAAATATAAATCACGTGTGTCAAGTATGCTAAAGACGTGGGCAGATTCCCCCCAAGGGTGAAAGACCCAAATTTATATGCGTTAGATACGATCACCGGGCGTGAAAGCTCAAAAATGTCGAAAGGCACGCCGACGATCCTTGCGCAGGTAGATCCCGAAAAAGACATGGCTCATAAATAACACACAGGATTTGACAAAAAAAATACAAGTAAATATTGGAAGGTTGTCCAATAGTTTAAGTCATTAGGTGAAACACCAATGACTTGTTTTCACACTTGACATTGTAGGTGTGAGGGAGTCAGTCGGAACTCGGGTTGTGGGCATGAGGAGTCTCATCTCATGCATGACACGTAATATTCCATATAGGATTGCATTATTTATATGGAATGTGATCAAACGTTTTCATGGTTGCTATTGCATGTGCATTTTAGGTGGAGAGTAGTCCTTGTAGGAGAATTTTTCTACTGAGCATTGCTCACCTCAAGCAGGGACCCCCTTTCAGGTACAGGGGGTGTACAAGGAGACGGCGCTTCGACGAGACCATGATTATGAAGAAGGCCGATGTGTGGCCTTGACATTACCTTTGAGTAACATTTTTGTAAAAATATTTTGTATAAAATAATTGTAACTGAATTCTTTTTGGACTATTATCTAAATAGTCGGGTATGTAATTTTGGTAAGAGGGCCTTGATTGGACTCTTACTGACTGTAATTAAGCGTTTTTTATTTTCATATTTTAGATTTAAATGTGGAATGGAATGGATCCCGTAAAAGGATGGTATTGGGATATGGACATGGACCCCGTGGTGGTCAATACCATCACAGACCCCTGACGGTTATGATTATACCGGTTATATTGTGTTTGGTAGAGCTCCTCGAACAAAGGAGACTCTGCCCGATGTGTATCAGGTCACCCAAAATCCACAGGAATTCCGCAGGTTGACGGGTCATCAATGAGACCCCCATATTTGGGGTGTCATAACAAGATTAGAGGTTCGGATGAACAACATATAGGATCGGATAGAACAAAATGAGGAGGCAATGCAAAGAATGATTCCCAAAAATCAAAGAAAAGGAAGGCGAACTCCTACAGTCATGAGTCATGAAGAGGCTAAGAATGGTCGTGAGGATGAAGAAGAGCACAAAGTTGAGGAAAATGGTAGATTTACACCTCAAAGGGGAAGGCATGGTCGAGGAGTAACGAAACCATATGTGCAAAGAGCTGAAACAAAAAACTGGTAGTATTAAGATGATGATCCTACCCTTTCAAGGAAAGAATGATCCAAAAGCCTATCTTGAATGGGAGAAGAAGGTGGAGAGAGTGTTTGACTTCCAGCGTTATTCAGAGGAGAATAAAGTCAAGTTTGCAACGAATGAATTCACAGATTATGCAACTATTTGGTGGGACCACCTTGTGATGACATGAAGGCGCAACCATGAACACCCCATCATGACATGGGATGACATGAAGTCGGTAATGAGGAAAAGATTTGTTTCTAACTATTACTACCATGAATTATACAATAAATTGCAGGTCTCGTTCAAGGCTCCAAGAGTGTAGACAAATACTACAAGGAGATGGAGGTTGCAATGATTTGGGCCAACATTGAAGAGGATCGTGAATCCACCATGGCACAATTTTTAATGGTCTAAATCCTAATATTGCCAATATTAAGCTTGAGTTACAAAGTACTGCGGAGATGAAGGATTTGTTGCATATGACACTCAAGGTGGAGCGTCAGCAGCGAAGGAAGCCGACCAAACACCAACTTTGGGCAAAGTTCTTCATGGAAGCCAAATTGGAGGGATAACAGGAATGCTTCCAAGCCCCATTGAAACCACAGAGAGGGAGAACACTACAATAGCTCAAAAAGGTAGACCCGAGACCCAACAACGTAATAGAGATATTAAATGCTTTAAGTGTCATGGCATAGGTCATATCTCTTCTAATTGCCCAAACAAGAGAACCATAGTGATGCGTGGGGGAGAAATTGTGATGGACAATGAAGAGGAGGAAGAGCTTATGGCACTACTTGATGATACTAGCGATGCTGAATTGGAGTATCTGATGGAATGAGAAGCATTGGTGACAAGGCGTGTCTTGAACACTCAAGTGAAGGAGGATGACATTGAGCAACAACATGAGAACATCTTCCATACCTGCTACCACGTTCAAAATAAGGTGTGTAGTTTAATTATTGATGGCGGAAGTTGTGCCAATTTTGCTAGTGTCTTATTAGTTAAGAATCTTTCACTTACTGTAGCAATTAAAACACCCTAGACATTATAAGTTGCAATGGTTGAATGATAGTAGGGAAGTGATGGTGAAAAAGCAAGTGTTAGTATCTTTCTCCATAGGGAAGTATCATGATGAGATTCTATGTGATGTTGTCCCTATGTATGCTTCTCACATCTTATTGGGTAGGCCTTGGCAATTTGGTAGGAGAGTCAACCATGAAGGCTTCAAGAATCGCTTTACTGTCACTATGAACAACAAGCTTGTAACTCTTGTACCATTAACACCAAAGCAAGTTTATGAAGATCAACTAAGGTTAAAACAAGAGTGTGATTAAAAAAATGGGAAAGAAAAAGAGAGAAAAGAAAAAGAGGGTGAAAAACAAAAGGGAAAAGAAATTGAGAGAATGAAAGAGACTAAGAAAATGAGAGGAATTGAGAGAAAAAAGATCAAACAGTGGACAAAGAAAAAGGAGAGGAAAATAAAAAGAGAGTTTCTATGCAAAGAGAAGTGAGATCAAGAGTGCCTTTTATTCTAACAAGCCTATGTTTGTACATTTGTACAAATAGGCACCTTTTAACCTTAACGAACTTGACTCTTCTTTGCCTAGTGTTGTCGCCAGAAGAGTAGGAATTTGAGGATGCATTCCTCGGGAGGATGGTCCTAGTGGTCGCCACCCTTGTAGAGCACTGAACACCGATTGACTTTCTTATCCGGAGCTACAATTCCCAACCGACCGCATTATAGGGACTAAGATCCCGAGAGACAAAGTGAACTACAACGCCTGCGGGAAGAATTAATGGCCAAAGGACATATGGAGAGAGAGCCTAATCCAGCGTGTTGTACCACCAAGCAGGTACCTAAGAAACATGGTTTGTGAGTGATGTGTGTTGATTGGTCTAATTCATCAACATTACGGTAGAAGTATTGGCTATCCTATACCCTATGGCTAGATGACCTACTGATGAGTTGCATGATGGTTTGTTTTCAAAATTTGATTTGAAAAGTGGTTATACCAAGAATTGCAGAATATCACGATCTTGTTTGTTTGTTATCCTATACTCAAGCATTGGTAGAATATTGTTTAAGAGGTAAAATTTTTAAAACCGCATTTAGTGAATGCGATTTTAAAAATTTACCTGAAAACCAAATTTATTGAATGCAATTTTAAGATTTATCTTAAAATCGTATTCACCAATTGCGAATGTCTATTTATACCGAAAGACGAATTTGATGAATATTTTCAAAACAAATCTATTAATAATTTTTTTTCAAATAAGAAACTATTTTGGCTTTAAACTCCCCAAGAGGGGGGTCATCCACCTCTAATCCTTCGTCTTCTTTAACGTGAAGCCCATTTTCAGAAATACTTTTTTTATTTTTGAAAGGCATTTCCAACAATACTTACTAAGAATGTAAATCTCATTTCAACTACCCATTCTTAATTTCTTACCATGACTCCTTAATGCAGCTCCAACTCCATCCAACCCCACTTGCCTCACCATTCTTTTAAGTTAATGTAAATATATTTCTTCTTGCTTTTATCTTCTCTAAAAGAACAAAGAAATTTACCATGATGTGAAATGATTAATCTTCTCTGAGTTTGAATTCGGACCATGGGAAAAAGTAGAGAATTGGCCATAAATAAGACAGTGAATATGGGGGGCCTTTGCCCTTGCCCTTGCCCTCCATTCATTTATTTATTGTAGAAAAAAGTTTCCACTGTCTCTGGTGATTCGTGCTTTTCCTTGTAATTTAACTTCTTTTTCATCCGTGTGGATCCCACTTGACTATTGATGCCATATCCCATCAAAATATTTTTAAATGATTAATTGAACAGATATGGAGATTTTACTTTTGCAGGCTTTTGCTATTAGCTTGCCTTCTCCATATAGAGAATTATTTTCCATCTTATTCTGTTTATCAGTACTTGTGCGAACAAACACAACCATAAAGAACATCATATTAATATTAAGGGGTAAAAACAAAAATTTATTTTATCTCACAACGATGAAATAATGCAACTAGCTTTGGAATTGAAAATCACATGAGTTTTGGAGGTGTAAGAACTTAATTTACTAAGAATTTGGATTCATGTGTTAGGAAAATTAAAGAAAGCGCATAAGACTGAATAGGGCCCCTGATTCATTATTAATTTTTCTTAGAAAAAGATGTTCTCTTTGTTATTTCCACATTAAAAATAAGTGAGTAGCCCACTAACCTAGTATTTAACCAATTAAAAGAATACACAATATCTTTAAACTGTTATGAAGATATTTACTCTTGATGAAGTGGGTAAATTATAATAAATATAATTTATTATTTTGAATAAGAATGTAGCTTATTAATAATAAAATATAAATTTATTATTTGGAAATAAGAATGCTTATTCGAATAACACGTTTAGAACGATTTTCAACGTGTACTTCGCTCTCTTTCTCCTATCAATAAGTTATATATATAGAAACTCCTTCATGTGCGGTTAGGGGACTCTTCCATCACTACGTAAAACACCAGGTATCAAAGTTTGATAAGGAGAAGAAGAGATCAAGGATTTAAGATCTATAAACTGAAGGGAAATCTCTCATGGCTGCGTGTTCTTCAAACGGTATGTAATCTATATTTTTATTATTATTATTATTTTATTATCAAAGATGAGTTTGAATTCAAATTATCTGGGAATATTGTGTGTTAATTTTCTATTAAATCTCAACAAATGGTATCGAGCCGATTGAATTTAATATTCGTAATCATTACTTTATAAAGATTAAATTTTGAGATTTATCTTCGACAATCTCGTCTCACTAAAAAAATTTAATTAAACAAAACAAAGACTACCTCAACGCCAGAAGGAATATTTTTTTATTTTTCCTTGCAACGCTAACTGGATCAATGTCGGTGAGGGGCGCTGGTTTGGCGTCAACCGGCATCGCTTTTAGGGCTTGCATTAAGGTCAAGCCAGCGCACCTCAAACAATCAGATTAGAAGCTTCAATAAAGGAGAGCTGGAGGAATCACAAAGATTGGCACAGAATGATTGTCATTATCACTTATTTGAATATGAACTAAATTCTCTTTTAAGATGTCCATGTATCCTTGATTTTGAACCTTTTTGAAATTATTATATCTCGATGAATGTTGATTTCTTTGATTTTATTATGATTGATTATTGAATCGATGGTTATTAAAGATACGGGCTTCCTTTGATTTTTAACTCCAAATAAAGAATTAATTTCATCTTGTGAAATTTTTATCCAAATGACAATTTATAAATGGCAGTTAACTAATTTAGATAAGCTGCCAAAATAACCTAAATTTAGTGAGCTTTGTATTTATTGAATTGCATAAAAGAATAAAGGGAGACTTATAAAATTCTTAATACCTCTTTATAATTAGGAGAATGTGAGACTCAACCTGAAAGGAGAGTCACTGCCAATTATTAATTAATGGTTTTATTTTGTGTTGCTTAAAGGTAAAATGGATACCCAAATGTAAATATTATAAATGACACAAAATAGTAAAGTGTTTTAAGCTCCCTCCCAAGTGAACTGATATGTTAAAATTTACTCAAAGGAGAATTTTAATTATATCAATAGTTCATTGCTATTTATTTATACTTGAGGCCTTATTGTGAAAGCATTGTTCTATTTTGTACATTCTACTTCAAGTACACTCCTGCATCCGGAATGACCGCTTTTGATGGGTCGAACTTTTTTCGAATGGTATGAAAGGGTTCAATTCATCGGGGCATGATCGATCTTAACCCGGCTTCTTTAATAATGATAACCTCCTAAAGCTATGGATGAGGACATCTCGGAGCAAGTAGAACAATCAAAGCTCGGGCAAGATCCAATGCACTCAGCCGACAGTTTATGAGAATGACTATTCACAATATCAAGATCTTCTCCTCAAACCAAGTTTGCTCTTAATTTCTCAAACTGTCAGGAGTGCTTCAACGCACTAATAACCTCGCAGCACATTGATGGTCGAATTCGACCGCCGCCAGAAATATGATGGTCTAAAGGTATTCAAAGAACATATTTTAAACATGACCTAAAAGGTCGCAAAGAAAAGCTTAAGACAAGAAGGACATAATATCGCTTCGCTATATAACTCATGGAGTCACGAAGAAGAAAGGAAAATTAAAAAGGAAAAGAACTTTTCCACCTAAGAAAAGTGGACTCGGGAAGGTAGCCGAGTCATGATGGAAAATTCACTGCAAGCCGCTACTTTTGTGGCAAGAAATGGCATGTAGCGCCAAGGATCGTGATCGGCCACAAAGTGGCTTGGTTCGAAAAGAGAGGTATAAATCTTTCTTTATATGCGTTATGAACTAACTACTACTGGGTTCCTTCAAATACTTGGTGGATTGATTCCGATCCACAACTCATGTGACTAATTTAATGTGGATTCCTTACAACCAGAAACCAAAGGGAAAGTGAAAAGTTCCTCTATATGGGAAACCGCACCAAGGTCGAGTGATAGCTTACTGTACCCATTATTAGAGTAGCGGTCATCGGACATCTTTTAAACACTTTTTATGTACCTTTCTATCTCTAAGAATTTAGTTTCCTGTCCAAATTAGATGCTACTAGATATTCTCGCCTGCAGCATTCATTCTCGGATACCTCGTTTGATGTTAAATTCGTTGCCAAATATATATGGTATTTTATGATGTTTATATAAAATTTTTAATCATGAATTTGCACACAAGCTTTGATAACCCCGCATTCAAATGTTGGTTCAAAACGCACAATTAATGGTAAATTCTTCAATCTTGTGGTACGTAAGACTAGGCACATCTCTAAGGAAAGAATTGAGAAATTAGTAAGGAAGGAATTTTACAAAATTCGACCATCGATTTTCATGTATGCGTGATTGCATAAAGGAAAGCAAACTAAACATGCAAAGAAAGGTGCCACAAGAAGTAATGAGCTCCTTGAGATAATTCATATAGATATTTGTGACCACTCTGCTCCATGTTTTACAGAGAGAAATATTTGTATCACCTTCTTTATAGATGATCTATATGGTTATGTTTACCCAATTAATAGAAAAGTCTCAAAGCCATTGACATCTTCAAGATGTTCATACTGTAGGTCGAGAGGGTGGACAAATTAGATAAAAAGATTAAAATTGTGAGATCAAATCGAGGCGGTGAATATTATTATGGCGTATATGACAGAATCAAGACAAAACCTAGTCCTTTGCCAAATTTCTAAGAAAAGCATGGCATTCGTGTTCAAGCATTGACAATGCCTGGTACGCCACAACAGAATGGTGTTGCTGAAAGGTGTAATCGCACATTAATGGAAATGGTTGGGGAGTGGCTGACGAAGTTACTCTTCTATACCTATTTCATTGTGGTGAAGCCTTAAAAACCGTAATGTATATAATCTTGAACAGAGTTCTAGTAAGGCGCCTTCCAAAAACTCCTTCGAAAGTTATGGACCCGTAGGAAACCTAGCTTAAGACATATACATATACGGGGTTGTCCAATGAGGCAAGAAATCTATAACCCACACATGAGAAAAGCTTGATTCAAGAACGATATCTCGATATTTCTCACTATCCGATAAATCGAAAGGGTACGATTTTATTGTCCCAACTACGCTGGTGAGAATAGTTGAAACCTGTAGGTGCCGTATCTTAAAGAATGGTGAAATTAGTGGAGAGTAATGAACCAAGAAAGGTAGATGTTGAAGAGATAAGAGTGGATATCCCACCACTATTTTTTACCTTAAGAAATTATCATTCCTCAACCTCGTTCAACAGTTGCGTAAATGAGCAACATAATAGAGATGGTCCATTACCACCTAAAAATATTGTCATTGAAAAATGTTGTGTATTACCTCAACCACCTTTTGAGGAGATCTCAAAGAGAAAAGGAGACATGCCATTACAGATGATTGTGGTGTTTTTGCCAGAACTGACATTTTTGATATCGGGATATGAAGGATCCGCTCTCGCTCACGTTTTGAAAGTGATGATTCTAGTAAATGGATGAGCTATGAATGAAGAGTTGAAAATCTATGGCCCATAATCTAAGAGTTCTGATCCTTACTCGAATTGCTCAATAGTTGTAAACCCGTCGGGTCGTAGGTCTTTAAGACAGCACGACGCTAAAGGCAATATCGAACGATTTGTCGCCGTGCTTGTGGCCAAAGGTTTCACTAAAAGAAGGTATCGGCCAGCAAAGATACCTTCTCTCCAGCTTCCAAGAAAGATCCCGCTAGAAATCATCATGGCACTTGTAGCTCATTTTGATGTACATCAAATGGATGTAAAAACTCGCATTCTTAAATGGAATTGATGAAGATATCTACATTGGAACAAACTCAAGGGTTCGTGAAGAAAGGAAATGAACACCTAGTTTGCAAATTAAAGAAATCCATTTACGGTCTTAAACAAGCTTCCAAACAATGGTATATTAAGTTTAATAATACCATTACATCTTTCGGATTTAAAGAGAACATTGTTGATCAATGTATATACCTAAAAGTTAGTGGGAGCAAGTTTATATTTCTGATACTATATGTGGATGATATTTTGTCATAAAGGATCTGGGTTTGCTGGTGAAACCAACATGAATATCTCTCTAAAAAAATTCCCTCTCATATGGTTTATGTAAACTATAAAATATTCGCATTCCGAGATTCTTTAGGGATCGATCTCGAGGAGTGCAAGCAGTTTATCTTAGAAATGATAGTATTGATCTAGTTTTAGAGATTTATTATGTAAATATGTTCATTCCGTATTGCAATTATATTTAAAGGTGACAAATTAAGTAAAATGCAAAGGCTCCAAGGAATAACATGGAAAGGGAGCAAATGAAGAAATTCTTTGCGCATCAGCCGGGTGGGAGTTTGATGTATGCTCAAACATGTACAAGACCTGGAGACGCCTTTGTCGAAGCATGTTAGAAGATGTACCAAAGTGATCCAGGATTCGAACACTGGAAAGCTGTAAAGAAGGTCATGAGGTACTTACAAGGGACAAAGGATTATATGCTCACATATAAAAGATCTCGAACAATTAGAGGTTATCGGTTACTTGATTCGATTATGGTGGTTGTCTCGATAAGCTTAAAGTCAACTCTCGTGGATTCTTATGCTAAAGCAGCAAATGGGGCAATCTCGTGGAAGAGGAAAAACAATCAATTTTACTCGTCATCCACGATGGAGGCCAGTTTGTTGCTTGTTTTAAAGCTTCAAGTCATGCTTATATGGTTATGAATTTTGCTTTCAGGCTTGGTGTTGTCAACTCTATTGCTAAACCTTGAGAATATATTGTGATAAATGACTGCAAATGCTTTTCTTCTCTAAGAATGACAAATTTTCTAGTGGATCTAAACACATGGATTTAAAGTATTTAGTTGTTAAAGAAAAAGAGTCCATAAACAACAAGTGTCAATTAAAAATATTAGACCACACTTATGGTTGTCGATCCATTAACTAAAGGATTACCTCCAAAGGCATACCAGGAACATGTTAAGTGAGGATGGGCCTTTTGAGTAATCCATAATATGTATGATAATGAATGGTGGTTGGTGTAATTGGCTAATTTTATGACAAAATTGTTTCGTTCACTTGTTTTCAATTATGGGTGCACGCTTTATTGTTTAATAAACAAGAATTGTCCTAACAAGACAAATTATTCATGTAATATTTGGCATTATGGACTAGGTTAGTATGGGTTATTGATGTGGTGCATGGTAAAGGAAATGATCATGTGACCTCATGACTCGCATTTATAATCTAAATTGATTCATACAAGTGGTATATGATTTTGACGTATTGGCTAAGTTTATTGAAATCGTGATCACGTGTCAAATTTATTTTTCAAGATATATTTATATGTAAAACTAAATATTTTATAGTTTTCATAATCGTTTAGGTGGGCCAAGTGGGAGAATGTTATTTCCACATTAAAATTAAGTGGGTGGCCCACTAACCTAGTATTTAGCTAATTAAAAGAATGCTCAATATCTTTAAATTGTTATGAAAATATTTACCCTTGATGGAGTGGTAAACAAATTATAATAAATATAATTTATTATTTTTGAATAAGAATAGCTTATTAATAATAAATATAATTTATTATTTTGGAATAAGAACAGTTATTCGAATAACACGTTTATAATGGTTTTTGAACGTGTATTCTTGGCCATTTTCTCCTATCAATAAGTTATATATATATAAACCCCTTTATGTATGGTTAAAAATTCCTTCTATCAATTACAAAAACAATTCTCAGACAAAGCTACATAGCACAGGCACAGACGCTGACGCAAGATCGACATAAACCTAAGTGTGGAAATCTCATGGCTATGTGTTCTTCAAATGGTATATAATCTATATTTATTATTATTATTATTATTATTTTATTATTAGAGATAAGTTTGAATTCAATGATATGGAATATTACATGTTAATTTCTGTATTAAATCTCAACACTCCGTTCCCACTTTGCCCTTTTTTTTTTAAATATCTTTTCTTCTTGCTTTTATCTTCTATGAAGAAAGATACCATGACATGAAATAAATTAAATAATTAATCTTCTCTAAGTTTGAATTCAGATTTCAAAACATGGGAAAAGTAGAGAATTGACCATAAATAAGACAGTGAATATGGGGCCCTTGCCTTTGCCTCCTTGCTGCCTACATGCCTCCTTCATTCATTTATTTTTGCAGAAAGCTTCCTTGTGTCAGGTGATTCCTTCTTTTCCATCTAATTTCAACGTCTTTTTCATCCGTGTGGATCCCACTTGACGACTATTGCTGCCAATATCCCATCTAAATCTTTCAAGAATATTTCCATCTATCTAGTCTCTGCAAGTTGATCCTCAAACTCATCTACTTCTACCCTTCCAGTTTCCACAAACCCTGTCCAAAAATGGCTTCCTTAGGACCTCATCAACCACCCAAAAACCATCGTATTCTTCTTCTTCTTCAGCTCCATCCCCAAAACATAACTTCGACGTTTTCTTGAGCTTCAGAGGGGAAGATACCGGGTACGGTTTAAGGGTAGATCATTCCATATAGAAAAGTATAGGCACTAGCATTGAATCTGTTCTGCAAAAGTCGGATTTGCCGGGGCTGGCCGCTCATCAGTGGTAACTCTCCGCGATACGTGCCTCACCGTAGTTTTTTCGATTATATTCAGTGCCATTTAATTAATTAAACATTTCTATGGGTTTTTCTTTTTCAGATGATACGTACTGTCATTTGAACTTCCATTTGCTCTTATTACTCTATTGTGTAAAAATTATGCTTGCGTGCAGATCATAGTATTCTCACGGGTATTGGGATTTGGAATGATGGGCATCAACATTTACTACTTAGCAACAGGCTTTGTGAATTGGCTACTCCACAATGATCTTCCCAAGGTAGCAAATATGTTTATTGGGATCATATTGTTTCTTTCTCATGGCGATCTCCCATTGCAGTCGTCTATCTCACCTTTCGAAAAGACACTCCAAATCCACAAGTGGAAAAAAAGCTTGACAATTCCAGTTACCACAAACCCTGTCCAAAAATGGCTCCCTCATCAACCACCCAAAAACCCTCCTCTTCTTCTTCTTCTTCAGCTCCATCCCCAAAACTTAACTTCGACGTTTTCTTGAGCTTCAGAGGGGAAGATACCCGGTACGGTTTTACAGATCATCTTTTCGTAAGTCTGGAAGGGAAGGGTGTTCTCACTTTCAGATGACAAACTTGAAAGAGGAGAGGAAATTGGACAAGAACTTTTGGGAACTATTGAAGGATCGATGTTTTCCATCATTGTCTTCCGTTGATTCCAAAACAGGTGTTGAAGAGCTTATAAAGATCATGGAGTGCAGAAAAGAAAGTGGTCAAACAGTCCCGCCAGATTTCTACCATGTGGACCTTCTGATGTGCGAGAAAACAAACTGGGAGTTTTGGGAAAGGATTTTATGAAGCATGAAAAGACCGTCGACGAGAGAAGTGGAAAGGTGAGGGCAGCCATGACTGAAGCAACCAATCTGGGAGGTTGGCATGTTGTAAAGGATAAGGGGTAATTAATTTCCAACTTTCTTTAGCCTTTTGATTTTTAAAATTTATGAGCATCTGAGTTCGGAATTCCCGGTAAATTTTGCCAATAGATAACTATTGATTTGTGCTTTGAAAAACCTTAGATTATGTTTGGTTCTTGGAAAATTTAGGGGAAAATGATAGGGAAAGAAAAAAAAAAAGAATGAAAATAAAAATAGAATGATATGGAGATTAAATAATTTAAAAATAAATAAAATTTTAGCTAATTATAATTATATTTAATTTTTGTAAAATATTTTTTAGAATAATCAAATATGTGAAAATTATTTTTTTCCTGCTACTTTAAAACCATGCAACTCATGTTTAGATATACATGTTGCTTTCATAATGATGACTTTGGTTATTTGTAGTTGAGAAGGGTTTAGAAATAGCTAGCAACTCACTGTCTTATTTTCCAGATTAATTAATTCCAAATATTTAGGAGTACTACTGAAGCAACTATATAATACTCAAATAAAAGGGTTGTCCTCATAATAGCTAACAGTACTGCTTTACTTATAAAAATACTCTCCTAGCAGATTTTATAATTAAAATAGTAGTTGTCTTCGCCTGTTATAGGACTGAATTATTCTCCCATAAGGGTAAAATATTATTCTAGAGAGATTAACTTTAGTTACAACCTTCCAAACATTGAAGAGCAAAGCTAACACGAGTCATTATCTCTCTTCTTTCCTCTTGCCCATTTATGCTTGATAGCACATCAATGAAATGGTACTTAGATATGTAAATTTCATAAATATTGTTCGATAATTTTCGTTACTTTCTTTATGCTCCTGATTCAGTTGTATAGATAAAATTAAATATATGAATTTTGTTCATATTTATTATCTTTGTCAACTTACCATAATCCGCCCCATGTTTCTTGTGTTTTACACTTGGTAGGTACGAGTCAAAGCCTATTCAAGAAATTATTGACTTCATCCTCAAATGATTGAAACCAAATTTTCTACCTATTATATATATGGTTGGAATGAAGTTTTACTTGAAAACTAAAATCAATGCTTAAAAATTCATCATGGCTCACATTTACGTGATTGGGATATTTGGGTTTAGTGGACTGGCGGGAACTACCATTGCCAAGATGGTTTACAATGATATCTTCTTATGTCAATTTAATGGTAGTTGTTCATTGAAGGTGTCAAAATAGATTCGAATATCGCACGATGGACATCATTAGTACAAGAAGTTCTTTTTGTGGTTTAGAATTAAATTGCATCGCTGATGGAAAGTAGATATGCGATAAAGGGATAGACTTAATCCTCGTGGAAATTTCGCTTCTGTTATTGATGATGTAGATCATTGGGACCAAAATGTATTGATAAACGTTGTATTTATTGTTCGGAAGTAGAATCATCATAACCACTAGAGATAAACATTTTGATGTAAATATAAAGCCGTATGGATGAATCAATTAAGGTGTTATTTTATGAGGTTGACCCATTATGTGATGAAGAAGCCATTGAACTCTTTAGTTGGCATGCCTTTAAACAAAATGTGCCTAAAGAAGATTACATGAACCTAGCAAAGCACATGGCAAATTATGCTAAAGGCCATCCATTAGCCCTTAAAGTTTTGGGTTCTTCTCTTTATGGCAAGACAATAGATGAATGGAAAAGTGAATTGGATAAATTGAAGAAATGCCCTAAGAAGGAAGTCAATGACTTAAGAGTAAGTTGATGGGCTTGATGATTTGAAAATATGTTTTTCTTGACATTGTTGTTTTTTTATAGGGAATCAACAAAGATTTTGTAGTTAAAAAGTATTGATAGTTGCATTTTATGCCACAAGTGCCATACCAAATCTTCATGATAGATGTGTTTAATAACTATTGTGGACAATGGGGTACAAATGCATGACTCATTACAACAAATGGGTTGGACTCGTTGTTCGTGAAGAATATCCTAGAGACCCAAGCAAATGGCGTAGATTGTGGGATCCAAATGATATTCACAAGGCATTCTCAAGAAAGGTAAGAACTAAGTGCAAGAAGGTTGGGGCTTTAGCTACTTATGATGCTTAGTCATGAACTATATTTCTCTTATTCTTTATTCTTGTTTTCCGTGATGAAAATATTGAAACCATTCGGACTCGTCTAGATCAAAAGAAATGCACTATCAAGTGTTTTCCAAGATGAAAACATGTTTGTCAGATGAAGGAACTTAGGTTGCTCAAAGTCTACGGTAGTGCTCATCAGTCGACAACAAAGGAGAATAAAATTGGCCCAAATAGAGATTGAATTTCAATCTAAGATATTTCTCTATCAAGGGGTTCGAGATTTTGCTTTCAAATTTACAAGGGCAAAATCTTGTTGCACTTAACTTAAAGTCTAGCAACATAAAAGAACTTTGGGAAGGGGATAAGGTATAATCATTATTTACATGCCTTTTTTTTTTTACTTATTTTCAAGTTCAAGCAATTTTTTTTTAACTAAATAGATGTCTTATGTTTCAGGATCTTCCAAACTTGAAGTTCCTTGATCTAAGTTATTCACAACAACTCATGAAAATTCCGAAATTCACAATGATGCAAAATTTAGAGAGACTTAATCTTGGAGGTTGCACAGGTTTTTATGAACTTCATTCATCTATTGGTGCATTTCTGATGAAATTTTTTGAAGGAGCGACTTTAGTTGAGGGAATCAAAGAACTCCCAAATAGCATTGGATGTTTGGAACCCTTGAAACTCTTGGAACTAGGTGCTAGAATTTGAAATTTTCCCGAAAAGATGCACGAGAATATGAAATGCTTAAAGAGACTTGATTTAACTTTGCAAATATATTAAGGAACTCCCAAATATTGTTTGGGTGCTCGGGGCTCTTGAATTTCTCTCTCTCGTGGCTGCTCACATCTCGGGAGAAGCCTCCCCGAGTTCCAAAGCACATGAGGAGCCCGCTTTCTTAATTTTAGAAAGTAGTGCTATTAAAGAATTACCTGCATCTATAAGTCATCTCTCAAGTCTTTACTTCTCCTCTCTTAAGCTAGAAAAATAGTGCTATTAAAGATTTATTCTCAATAGGTCATCTCACAATTTTAACAAATTAAACTTCCTACATATCATGAAAACTCGACAAGTCTTCCACAGCATTTATAAGTCAGCACTTGAATGATTGGGATCCTCAACGCCAGTTCAAATCTAGAGGTCGTTCTGTAGTAGATCATGGAGGACATGGAACATGTACCAAGCCTTTGCTTAAGTGCAAAGGGTATAACAGAGCTGCCATCATCAATTGGACGTCTAAAAGAACTTAAACGACTATCATTAGACAATTGCGGGAACCTTGAGACTCTTCCAAACATCATTGCTCAATTGACAAAGCTTGATACTCTTTCTCTTGTTTACTGTCGAAAGCTCCACAATTTGCATGACACTCTAAGAAGGCTACAATATTGCTTGATCATTCTAGATATACGTGGTTGCAATCTGTCAGAAGAAGCAATCCCCAGTGACTTATGGTGCTTATCTTCATTGGTTTCATTAAATGTGAGTGAAAATAATATTCGGTCGCAGATACCGACAGCATCATTGAACTTTCTCCATTAGAGACCCTTACATGAATCCCCACTGTCCCATGCTTGAAGAAATTCCAAATTTCATCAAGTTCAAGAAGCATGGAAGCATATGGTTGTCCATACTACAACTTATCATCAAGTGATCCAACACATCTACTATGGTCAAATTTTGTCGACTGTTTCAGATCACTATTTCAAGTATGAATATTTAACTTCTCTCTCATATTAAATGTTTTTATGATGGTATGAGATTTACATGCTACTTTTTTGCAGGATCTTGCAAAGGCCCTTCATAGATATCACCCTCGGAAGCTCTGAAATCAATGTTGTTATTCCAGGAAGTTATGGAATACCAAAGTGGGTAAGTTATAAGAGTATGGGACATGAAATAAGAATATTGCTTCCAGAGAATTGTTACGAAGATAACAACTTCTTGGGATTTGCTTTATTCTTCTATCTTGTTCCATTTGATGATGATCCTACGTGTGAGATGATATATGGTCGGGCTAAACGTATAAATATCTAATTTGTGATATCCGATGGTGATCAATTTCAACTTACTGAAACTATCAACATTGAAATGAATTGGGAATCCATCATTGGTTCAGATTATGGATCCGGAAATTTTACCAAATCATCTACATCATCTCTATATCCAAAGGTTGGGGGTGGTTTATTTCATATTTTCCATTGCAACAGAGTATCGAATCATCCACATAGGGTGGAACAAGGCTTCTTTCAAGGCGCCTCGCTTTGAGTCTTTTGGGTCTCCTGGGTCAGAGAGAAGCTTTCAAATGTGGTGCTGTGGGATTCATCTCATATATTCTGATGATGCCCAACAGAGCTCAACAGCTACTCAATCTCAGCAAGAAGCCATCAAGATATAGAGGATCACCACCCACAACATAAAAAATCAAGCACTGTGTTCCTAGCTCCCAGCTTCTTCATCAAGGTAAATCATCTCTCTTTTTGCTTACATTAAATATTAAAATATTTATTATAATTAGAGAAAAAAAGAGGCATACAGCTGTACCTTTTAATATTGTCATATATTTGGTAAGTTGAATGTAAAATGATTTCTTTCAAATCATCAAATAAACTTGCATTTTTTTTCTTTGATGCTTATATTAATTATTCATTCTTAGATATCCCAAAAAAACTTTTCTTCTTTCTAAAACTGCCCAGAAAACTTATTCTAATTTATCTTTGAATTGAATTATTGAATTTAAAAGGTCAAAACCATATTCACATTTAAGAAATATACAATGTAGAAGGAAAAATCAAAAAGTGTACATGATGAACCACATGTAAATATCCCATCACATGCAATCAATGCAGTTACTAATGAAAGGTCTTTTGAAATTGTCATGCAGGGTTTCAAAATAAAAAACATGAAGAAATGTATTTCCAGTTTATAGCTCAATCAAGCCTCTTTAGCTGGCGGTGTATGATTTCTCAGTTTTTATGTTTTATACTAGCTAGGTTAAAATTATTAAAATTAATGGAAAATAATATAACAATTTTTAAAAATTATTACAGAATAATGTGGAGTTTTACTATGAGAAGTCATCCAAATATATTAATATTTTTCTTTTGCTGTTTTTTTTTTTATTTTTTTATTTTCTCTAAAGACTTATGTATTTATTTATGTTTAATGTACACATGGAACCATTGGATTAGGCTAGAACATTTTACTGGGAATCCATTACAGTGCAGGATGGAAGTGGAAGCAGATATGGCAGTGGTGGAACCAGAACTCAAGAGGGCAACGCACTTGAAGCTTGGCTTTTGCCCAAAACACAATGTGTACCCTGATTTCTCCTTCCTCTCAAATTTTTCATATATGTTGTTTGTTTACTTATTATGTCTGCGTTTTTAAGGTAAACATTGCCAGGCAAGGGTGTGGGACAATAGGGTGCACCCATTTTCAAAATTTTTATTAGACGTCATTTAATTTGAGTTTAATTTATACTGGGGGGTATCCGACATGTGATCCATTTTTTATATCCATATCCAGTTCAATTCATTTTCATCCAAATAATAATAATAAATAAATAAATAATCCATTTAAAACATGGTAGAGCATTCAGCTTGAAATAGGCAGGGCATTGTTAGAGGAGTCGTCTCATGTTCAAGTCCCAATAGGGGAAATAAGTACTGTGTTGTAATGCGTGAATACAGGGGCGGAGGGAGCATAGGTCCAGTGGGGGCAACTACCCTCATTGGAATTTTTGGAATTTTTTCTTTACATTAAGATTTTAGAAGTTTTGATCATTACTGTCCTCACTAAAAATCCTAAAAAAAATTACAAGTAAAGGTTATGAACCCGATACACACATTTATTGTAGATCATTCCCACTAAGAAAATTCTGCTCACAAGTGAATAGATATAAAAATAAGTACTACTCTAATTAAAATAAGAAAAAATAAAAATCCTAAAAAAAATTACAAGTAAAGGTTATGAACCCGATACACATTTCTATTAGAGATTGTCCCTAATTAAGTAAAATTCTTGCTCTGCCGCCGCGTGAATAGATATAAAAATAAGTACTACTCTAATTAAAATAAGAAAAAAAAAAAAAAAAAACTCCTAGATCATCTTAGATCAGATACTGCTAGCAGATTTGGGTTTTTTTTTTATTTATTTTTTTAATGAAAAGGGCAGATTTGGTTAAATAGTAGTTTTCTTCTCTGGCCATAGGATTGAAATATTATCACATAAGGGTACTATTATTCTAGATAGATTAACTTTGGTTAGAATCTTCCAAATATTGAATAGAAAAGCTAATTACACAAGCCATTATCTTCACCTAATTTTCTTCATTTATGCTTGATAGCACATTATTAATGAAAATGAAATGGTACTTAGATATGTAAATTTAATGAACATTATTTGATCACATTATTTTCTTTATGCTCGGGATTTTAGTTGTATATATGAAATTATATATATGAAATTTATTTCACATTTATCATATTTGTCAACTTACATAACTCTGGAAATTTTTTGAAGTAGAATCATTGTAACTACTAAAGATAAACGTTTTGCTAGATATGCATCAAGTGGAAGCATTAATTGAAGTTAATGTGTTATTGTATGAGGCTAGCACAATATGTGAGGAAGTTAAATTATTACTGTATAAATATGTTAAAATATTATACAAACATTATATAAATATTTTTATTTTATCATAATGATAAAGCTAAATTACCATCATACAAACTATATTTTTTTAGTACTAAGATCTTAAGATGTTGACTCTTAGTCTATAAAAAATCAAATAACTTAACACTTCATAGAAATAAAATATTAAGTATGCTACAATGTTGTCTAAAATTTTGCATTATTTGAAGAACCAAAAGTACAAAAAATGAAGGATTTCGCAACCTATATAACATAATTAAAATCTGCTTGCCAAGTTCTTATTTATTTTGATTTTAACTAAGGGCAAGTTTGACAGTGTTTTTTAAAAATGTTTCTAAGCCTAAAATCACTTAAACAAAAAATGGTTTTTGGTAACATTTTGAAAAACTACTTTAGCTTTTACAAAGTGTTATATATATATTTAAAAAAAAGAAAAAAACACTTTAAAATATTTTGGATGTACCTAAAATACCTATTTATTTATCCTTAAATATCTATTTATTTTCCTTAAAATATTTATTTATTTTATTTAAAAATCTAAATAATATGATATACTTTTAAAAATACTAATAATTCAAATCATTTTTAATATATTTTTAAAAAATTTCTATAATCATAAAAATAATTATTTTATGTTTTTATTAATACAAATGTTTGCATATGTTTAATCATTATTTTTTTTTTTGTAAATATTTTTATAATCATACTAATTATTTTAGGTTTTTATTAATATAAATGTTTGTGTATGTTCATTTATTAATTCAAATCTTTCGTAAATATTTTTTAAAAATGTTTATAATAAAAAATAATTATTCAAGGATGAAATATCGGAGATATAGAAATATCAGTGTTTGAAAATTATTCAAAGTTTAAAAAATATATTCATTTTATAAATCAAAATTATTTTGAAAGTATGAGAAACAAATATATCAATTAGATTTGAAAAAATATATATTAAAATTCATTTCTATGATTTATACAAAATAATTAGTTAAAACTCTCGAAGACCTTATTTATTTTTTAAAACCTGTATTTTGAAATCATAATAATGAAACTTCAATTTCAAAATTTAAGCTTTTAATATTACATATTAAAAATAAAAATAAAATATTTTATTTTTTGAAACATTGAAAGATAAAATGTTATCAATTACTTTTAGAATAATTGTTTAAAAATTGATTTTAACTATTTGAAAACGTTTGAAGAATAAAATTTTGAATGTAAAATTATTTTTAATTTATTTTACATGAATAATTTTTTATTTATATTTATATTTTAGAATATTCTAAAAAATTACTATGAATAATTTTTAAAAGATTTCTTATTGCAACCGTCTCTTGGTCTTTTTCCACTTTTTGTAACAATTAATGAAAATAATTATTAAGGAAGATATAGTAACTATTAAGGACGTACAACTAATAATATTAATTATTTTCTGCAATAAATAATGATAGTGATTATGAAGAAAGGCATAGTAACTATTAAGGGAAGAGTACAATTAATTTTAAGGAAGACTTTTCATTTTCTCTCTCCCACATCTCTTAGTCTTCTACCATTCTTTGCTCCATTGCCTAGTCATTGTCATCAGACTTAGTTTTTTCTTTTACAAATTTTCAATAAAAATCAACAGAAAAATCGGAAATTAGCATCGATATATCGCTCCAACTGATATATCACTCCCAACCGATATATCGCCGATATTTTGACGTTAATTATGATTTTTACCCAATTTTTCTATCAATCGATTAGTATGTCATATCGATCGATACTTCTCCGGTCATAAGACCGAATTATTCTCACATAAGGATAATATTATTCTATAGAGATTAACTTTAGTTACAAGTTACAACCTTCCAAACATTGAATAGCAAATCTAACACAAGTCATTCTCTCTCTTCTTTCCCCTTTTCCCACTTATGCTTCATAGCACATTAATGAAATAACTTTAAATATGTAAACTAAATAAGTATTGTTTGATCATTTTACATTACTTTCTTTATGCCCATGATTTAGTTGTGTAGATAAAATAAATTATATGATATTTACTTCATGCATACTCATCATTTTTGTCAACTTGTCATAATTCACCTCATGTTTCGGTTGCATTTTACAATTGCTAGAAATGAGTCAAAGCCTATTCAAGAAATTATTGACTTCATCCTCGAAAGATTGAAACCTAAATTTCTACATGCTGAGGAGCCTATAGTTGGAATGAAGCATCGCTAGGAAAAACTAAAGTCATTGCTACAAAATATTCAAATCACATTTACATTGATTGGGATATATGAAATTGGTGGGTTGGCAAAAACTACCATTGCGAGATGCTTAACGATATCTTGGGGTCAATTTGATGGTTGTTGTTTTCTTGAAGATATCGAAAAATAGATTCAAATATCACAATGATAGACTTCAATTACTACAAGAACTTCTTCGTGGTATTCACAATGATACAAATTCACAACTAAACAACATGGGTATAATAAAGAATAGACTTAACTCAGGAAAAATTGTCATTGTTGTTGATGATGTGGATCATCGGGACCAAGTGCGGTTATTGATTGAAGGTTGTACTTGGTTTGCTCCAAGAAATACAATCATTGTAACTACTAAACAAAATCGTTCGCTAGATTTGCATCAAATGGAAGCATCAATTGAAATTAATGTGTTATTGTATGAGGCTAGTGCATTATGTGAGGAAGAATCTATTGAACTCTTTAGTTGGCATGCCTTTAATCAAAATGTGCCTAAAAGATTACATGAACCTAGCAAAGCGCATGGAAAAGTGTATGCTAAGAGCCATCCGTTAGCCCTTAAATTTTTGGGTCCTCCTCTTTATGGCAAGACAATGATGAATGAAAAAGTGAATTGGATAAATTGAATAAATGCCCTATGAAGGCAGTCAATGACATCTTAAGAGTAATCTTTGATGGGCTTGACAATTTTGAAAAATATGTTTTTCTTGACATTGCTTGTTTTTTTATAAGGATCGACAAAGATTGTATTTATTCCTGATAAAATTGTAGATGGTTGTATTTTATGCAACAAGTGCCATCTTAGTCTTCATGATAGATGTTTAATAACTATTGTGGACAATGGGGTTAAATTGCATGACTTCCAATCCTGACAAATAGGTTGGACTATTGTTCGGTAAAGATCCACAGAGATCGAGCAAATGGAGTAAATTATGCGATCAAATGATATTCATAACGCATTCTCAGCAAAAAAGGTAAGAACTAAATGCATGTTAGTTACTTAGCTACTTATGATGCGTTTTTAGCCATTGACTATTATATTTCTCTTATTCTTTATTCTTGTTTTCCAGATGAGAAATATTGAAACTATATCTCTAGACTTGTCTAGATCAAAAGAAATGCGATTCACTTCGAAAGTGTTTTCCAAGATGAAATACATGTTTGCTAAGATGAAGAATCTTAGGTTGCTCAAAGTTCATTATAGTGCTCATCATAGTCAAACAAGAAAGAAGGATAAAATTTGTCTTCCAGTAGACTTTGAATTTCCCCCAAATTTAAGATATCTTCATTGGGAAGGTTTGGAGTTTTTGCCTTCAAATTTACAAGGACAAAATCTTGTTGCACTTAACTTGAAGTCTAGCAACATAAAAGAACTTTGGGAACAGGATAAGGTATAATCATTATTTAATTGCCTTTTTTTTTTTACTTATTTTCAAGTTCATGCAATTTTTTAACTAAATATATGTCTTATGTTACAGGATCTTCCAAACTTGAAGTTCCTTGATCTAAAGGTGACTCCACTGACAACTCATGAAAATTCCAGAGAGAGTTCTCGATGATGCAAAATTTGGCCCGAATCTTCGAGGTTGCACAAGTTTTTATGAACTTGATTCATCTATTAGTTCATTTCCTCTAAGATTTTTAAAGGAGCTTAATTTTAGTTGGAGCAGAATCAAAGAACTCCCAAAAAGCATTGGATGTTTGGAATCCCTTAAAACTCTCAAACTCATAGGGTGCTTAAAATTTAAGAAAATTCCAGAGATGCACAGGAATATGAAATGCTTAAAGACACTTGATTTAAGTATCACTCCTATTAAGGAACTCCCAAACAATATCGGGTGTTGGGGGGCTCTTGAATATCTCTCTTGTGCGTTGTTCAAATTTGGAAGCTTCTTGAGTTCCAAACGATATGGGAGCCTCGTTTCATAATTTAGAAGAGAGTGCTATTAAAGAATTACCCATCTCTATAAGTTATCTTACAAGACTTTATTCTCTTAACCTAGAAAATAGTGCTATTAAAGATTTACCTTGCTCAATAGGTCATCTCAGTCAGCTTATCGAATTAAACTTACAAGACTGCAAAAACTTGACAAGTCTTCCAAACAGCTTTTATAAGTTGAAATCCTTGGAGGATTGCGATCTCTATGGTTGTTCAAATCTAGAGGCTTTTTCGGAGATCATGGAAGACATGAAATGTGTACAAAGCCTTCGTTTAAGTGCAAAGGGTATAACAGAGTTGTCGTCATCAATTGGACGCCTAAAAGTTCTTAAACAATTGTCATTAGTGAGTGCGGGAACCTTGAGACTCTTCCAAACAGCATTGGTCAATTGATAAGGCTCGAAACCCTTTCTCTTGTTTACTGTCGAAAGCTCCCTGTTTGAGACTTTGAGAAGGCTCTGACATTGCTTGGATTATTCTAGATATGCGTGGTTGCAATACGCCAGAAAGCGATCGATGATTTATGGTGCTTATCTTCATTGGTTTCATTAAATGTGAGTAAAAATAATATTCGTCGCATTCCTAATGACATCATTAAACTTTCTCAGCTAGAGAATCTTTACATGAATCACTGCCTGATGCTTGAAGAGATTCCAAAGCTTTCGTCAAGTCTAACAAGGATGGCAGCATATGGTTGTCCATGCTTGTAAACTTTATCATCAAGTGATGCGACACATCTTATGGTCGAATTTTGTCATTTATTTCGAGATCACTATTTAGTATGAATATTAAAATTCTCTCATATTAAATGCTTTTATGATGGTATGAGATTTACATATACTTTGCAGGATCTTGAAAACGGTACCTTTCGTAGGTCCAAAAAGCATCACCTCAAAATCTCTGAAATCAATGTTGTTATTCCAGGAAGTTGTGGAATACCAGAGTGGGTAAGTCATCAGAGTATGTGAGATGAAATAAGAATAGTGTGGGTACCATGGCTTTTTAGGCCTAGACCCACTGTTCAATAGGACTAGACCCATTGTTCAATGGGCCGGCACCGTAGCGGTTGCTGCTGGCAGCCTCGTAGACGGCCCAGCGACCATGAAACCGCGTGAGGACCCGGCTCAGACGGTGTAGTCTGGGAACTCGTGCGGGGTCAGGACCCAGTAGGCCATCTCACGCATATGGGAAATTTGTTATAGGAGAGAATACGCCATTAGATATTTATGCTGAATTTCTAATTTAAATCATTTATTTGGAAGAATAATTCTTAATAAGGAAAAGCGGTCTTATCCCTTAAAAGGATAATCCTTGATAAGGAAAAACATATCTTGTCGTAAAGGATAATCCTTGATGAAAAACATATATTATTCCTAAAATAAACGAGGATTTGGGAACCGAGACACTATAAATTGGGAAGATCGCGAGGAAAAATGTATGTAATTCAGTATCGACATAATATTGCTTCCTCTCCTTATTCTTGAGCTTAATCACATCGGAGCGGTAGGCCCACCATCAGCCGGATCGTCCTTTTGTAGGTTCATTGTGCGTAGATGCCAGGAGAATCGAGACGAAAAAAATTGGTTCTTACATGCCCCCCTTTTTCCCGGCTGAAGGTTGGTACTTCTTCGGTCGGGAAAAATATGGTGCTTTTAAACCTTGAATGGAGAAAGTTGAAGGGACTGGGAGAATTAATGCATGCATTGAACGTGTGTTTGGATATAAAGCACGTGTGAACCACATGTTTTTCAACATCAATCGATGACTCGAGATCAACGAGAGGGGCCCATGATGAATCGCTTTTGTGCGTGAAGAACTCCTAGGAGTTAGGCTCGAAGCCCTTTCCTTCTGTGGCCCAGTCGTACCTGAGTCGGGTTACCGGGAGGTCGTTGGGGTGAACATTTGTTCTTCTTGATCTTTTGAAGTCAATCTCATGGCTCTTCCCAAGCAGATTGACTCGAGAGCCTCAGTAGAGATCTGCAGAGGGCCTTAGTTGGCTTCATCAGGCTGTCGATCACCTTTGAAACAGAGACTCCTGAGCTACCCCCAGTGGTAAGAAAGAATGCACAGGTTGAGAGCCATTGTTGTGTTTAAACATGCGCCAACGAGCTAGGAGTCTAAAGTTTGGTCTTTTAAAAGTGCCAACAGGCTTAGAGCCACAGTCTAATCTTTTGAAAGTACCAAACAGCCTAGAGACAGAAGTCTGCCATTAAGAAAGTGCCAGACGGCTTAAAGCCGGAAGTCTGGCATTAAGAAAGTGTCATACGGATTTTAGAAATTGCGGACGGCAAAGCGGATGTACGCCATTAGAATGTGCCCGGGACGGCAGAATTTAAAGTCGGCATTAAAGAAGTGTCGGGCGGCTTGGGCCAGTGCGGCGTGAGAAAGTCATGGGGCGAACTGGAGGCTATGATGCAGTAACTGAAAGTGTCAGACGGTTTGGAACCACAAGTCTGGTCTTTTGAAAGTGCCAGATGACTTAGGCAGTCGCGTGGGATGTGCGACGGCATGATGAAATTTTGGCATTAAGAAAGTCGGGCGGCTTAAATAGGAAGTCGGCATTAAAAAGTATCAAGCGACTTGGAACCTTGTTTAGCATTAAGAAAGTGTCAGATGGCTTGGAGCCACAAGTCTGGTCTTTTGAAAGTGCCAGACGGCTTAGAGCCACAAGTCTAGTCTTTTGAAAGTGTCAGACGGCTTAGAGCCGCGAGTGCGGCGTGGGATGTGCGAAGCGGCATAGATCGAACATGAAGTGCCAGATGGCTTGTGAGCCGGTCCGCATTAAGAAAGTGTAAGACGCTTAGAAATGGAAGTCCGCACAGAAAGTGCCGACTGGGCGTGAGCAAGTCCGTACAAGAAAGTAGCGCACGGCCTCGGGCTTCACAAGTCCGATCTTGAAAGTACTCAAACGGCTTAGGAGCCGTAAGGTCCGTATTAAGGATGTGCCAACCGGCATGCAGCCGGTCCGCATTAAGGAAGTGTCGACGGCCAGATCCGGCCCAAAGATGCGGGGCAAGCATACGACTTGGAGCCGCAAGTCCGTCTTTAAAGTGCTAGACTCCGGGCCAGAGCCACAAGTCCGGGGTCTTTCGAAAAGTGCCGACGCACTTAGAGCCGTAAGTCCGCATTAAGGATGTGTCAACGGCATGTAGCCGTGTCCGCATTAAGAAAGTGCTACAAATTTCGAGCCGAAGTGTGGCATTAAGAAAGTGTCAAACTAGCTTAACCGAAAGTCCGCAGACACAGGGCGTCGACGCTGTAGCCTAAGTCTAGCATTAAGAAAGTGTCAAACGTCGGGAGCCGTAAGTCTGGGAAGATTAAGAAAGTGTCAAACGGCTAAGCCAAAAGTCTAGTCTTTGAAAGTGCCGATGGCCAGAGCCACAAGTCCGGGCTCCAAAGTGCCAAATGGCCAGAGCTAAAGCCCAGTACTAAAGCATGTGCCAACCGCATGTGTGTCCGCACATGATGCCGCACGGCTTGCAGCCTAAGTCCGTATTAAGAAAGTGCCAGACGGCTTAGAGTCAAGTCCGTATTAAGAGTGTCGACGGCGAGCCAAAGTTTGGCATTAAGAAAGTGTCAGACAGCTTGGAGCCATAAGTCTGGTCTTTTGAAAGTGTCAGACGACTTAGATTCAGAAGTCTGACATTAAGGATGTGCCAAACGTCATACAACCAAAAGTCTGACATTAAGGAAGTGCCGATACGAGCCTAAGTCCGCATTAAGAAAGGCCAGACGGCCGTGAGCCGTAAGTCCGCATCAAGAAAGTTCCAAATGGCTTGGAGCCATAAGTCTTGTTTTTTGAAAGTGACAGACGGCTTAGAGCCACAAGTCTGGTCTTTTGAAAGTGTCAGACGGCTTAGAGCCAGAAGTCTGGCATTAAGGATGTGTCAAACGACATAGAGCCAAAATTCTGGCATTAAGGAAGTGTCAGACGGCTTAGAGCCGAAAGTCTGGCATTAAGAAAGTGCCAGACGGTCGGGGGCCGGTCCGCATTAAGAAAGGCCGCATGGCCTGAGCCACAAGTCTAGTCTGAAGTGCCGCACGCTTGTGAGCCACAAAAACCGGCCTTGAAAGTGCCGCATGCCCGTAGAGCCACAAGTCCGTCTAAAGTGCCAGACGGCTGTAGCCAAAAAGTCCTGCATTAAGGATGTGCCAACGGTGATGAGCCGTAAGTCCGCATTAAGGAAGTGCCATACGACTTAGAAATAAAGTCCGCATTAAGAAAGTGTCGACGGCTCGAGCCACAAGTCCGTACACAGTGCCGACGGCTTGCAGCCACAAGTCTGGTCTTTTCAGTGCTGACGCCAGCCACAAGTTTGGTCTTTTGAAAGTGTCAGATGGCTTAGAGCCAGAAGTCTCGCATATGATGTGCCAACTAAGATAGAGCCGTAAGTCCGCACATGTGAAGGAAGTGCTAGATGGCTTGTAGCCCAAGTTCAGCATTAAGAAAGTGTCGATCATTGAGCCAAAGTCTGAATTAAGAAAGTGTCGATCGCTTGAGCCATAAGTCCGGTCTTTTGAAAGTGTCGACGCTTGCAGCCGGTCTTATATTAAGGAAGTGTCGACGACATAGCTGTAAGTCCGAAGACAAGGAAGTGTCGATTTATTACAGAGCGTAAGTCCGCATTAAGAAAGTGTCGATGGCTTAGAGCCAAGTTCTGGCATTAAAAAGTGTCTCGGATTTACTGAGCCGTAAGTCCGCATTAAGAAAGTGTCATACGACTTTTAGAAATTGTCAAACGACTTAGAGCTAGAAGTCTAGCATTAAGAAAGTGTCAAACGGCTTAGAGCCAAAAGTCTAGCATTAAGAAAGTGCCAGATGGCTTGGAGCCAGAAGTCTAGTATTAAGAAAGTGCCAGACGGCTTAGAGCCACAAGTCTGGTCTTTTAAAAGTGCCAGACAGCTTAGAGCCAGAAGTCTGACATTAAGGAAGTGCCAGATGACATAGAGCCAGAAGTCTGGCATTAAGAAAGTGCCAGACGGCTTAGAGCCACAAGTCTGGCATTAAGAAAGTTCCAAACGTCTTGGAGCCACAAGTCTAGCATTAAGAATGTGTCATACGGCTTTTAGAAATTGCCAAACGACTTATAGCCGGAAGTCTGGCATTAAGAAAGTGTCAGACGGCTTAGATCCGAAAGTCTGGCATTAAGGAAGTGTCAGACAGCATAGAGCCAAAAGTCTAGCATTAAATGAACCAATTGGGCATCAACCACTGGGCCGGATAGGATATTTCCCGGACTTAGTAATGAACTAGCTAGGCATCCACCATGTCGTTTTGACAGGCAATACGCCTATCCACTTTGTATCACACGCATTAGCTACGCTGAGCCGATAGTGATTACGCTATCCTGCTTTCAAGTCGACGCTAGATGATATCTATACTGGCCTTGGATAGTCATTTACTACGCCATCTCGCTTTTAGCGGACTCTGCTAAATGTTGTCTATACCGTACGGATGGTTATTTTATCGCGTTTATCCGAACTTTTATGGACTGTTAGATGTTGTCTTTACCAGGCCGGATAGGTCATTTTATTGCGCCATCCGAGCTTTTAAGTGGATCGGTTAGATGTTGTCTATACCGGGCCAGACATGTCATTTTACTGCGCCATCCGCTTTTGCTAATCGCTATAAGTTATCTCTACCGGCCAATAAAGCCATTTACTGCGCCGTCCGACTTTAAGTTGATCACTATAAGTTGTCCTACGCCGTGACAGGTCATTTTATCAGATCGTCCGACTTAAGTCGACCGGCTTAGAAGTTGTCTTTAATGGCCGATATCATTTGACTGTACATCCTGACTTTGTCAACCACTAGAAGTTATCTTATCGGCCTGACAGGTCACTTTATCGCTAATGGCCTGACTTTAAGTCAATCGGCTAGGAAGTTGTCTTTACCGGCCTGACATATCATTTATCAGGCCATCCGACTTTAAGTCGACCGACTAGAAGATCTTTACCGGCCGGATTGTGTCACTTGCATCAAGCACACCTGACTTTAAGTCACCGCCAGGTTGTCTTTACCGAAATGTATTGCGTCATTTCCATCGCTACTTCCGGACTTTTGGTTAACCCGCTATAAGTTGAGCCCCTAATGCACGGACAGTCATTTTACTACGCTCCGCACTTTGTCGACCGGGCTAGAAGTTGTCTTACCAGCCGAACAGGCCATTTCCATCGCACGTCCTGACTTTTAAGTTAATCAAGTAGTTGTTTTATCGTCGAACAGTCATTTAATCGCCGTCCGACTTTGGGTTAACCTATTTAGAATTTATCTTTACCGGGCCTGACATGTCATTTTATCATCATCCGGCTTTTAATCGATTTCATTGGGGATGTTATTTATACCGGCCTGGATAGGCTTTCATTATCGCGCCATCCTCGCTTTTTGCTGGCTATTGCAAAGATTGATAGAGAATGTTTTAAAGAAAGCTTTATCGAGCAATACATTTTCCGGTGTTCGCGGCTTTCTTCGACCGAGTCCGCTGACCGGGTCATTATTTCGCTGCGGAGCCTTCAAATACGACTTCTTGCAACTCCTTCATCTTTTCTTGCTTGTTCCTCTTGCTTTCTCTCCATGTCCTGAAGCCAATGGAAGAATTGATTTTCTGACGACTAGGCTGACGGGGTTTACATGCAGACAGGACCGCCCGACGACCGTATGTGGAATGGGGGGATCGACCGAGCCTGTGTGACTGAGGCTACTGACAAATGGCTGAGCCAAGTCACACCTGTCTGTGAAACTTTTTTTATCTGATTCTACACGCACGGCCAATGTAAAACCAATTTTGCTCATCCGATCTCTCGATCTCCGGCACGCACGCGCAATGTGAACTCCGCAGCAGGCAATCCTATTGACGGCAGGTCACATCCGATGATTAAGGGACCAATGGAGGAAGAAGAATGAGGTTGGAAGAAGTTGAATCGCATACCTTTTCCGTGGGGATCTTCCCAATTTATGTGGTTCGGTTCCCAAATCTCCGTTCTTATTTTAGGAATAATATCTATTTTTCCTTATTAAGGATTATCCTTTTTTGGGATAAGATCTGTTTTTCCTTTTCAATGATTATTCTTTTAAAGGATAATATCTGTTTTTCCTTATTAAGGATTATTCTTTCAAATAAATGATTTAGAAATTAGGAAATTCAGGGATAAATATCTACTTTCCGTATTTTCTCATAACAAATTTCCCATATGCGCGAGATGGCCAATCGAGGTTCGAACCCGCACTGGGTTCCTAGGACTGCACTGGCTCCTGGTAGGTCTCGTGTGGTTTTATCACTACAACACGTCTGAGCGTCTACGAGGCGAGTTAGGCAAGGGCCCCAACAGCCTCGAGCCTATCGAACAACGTGGGTTCGTGCCTATCGAACAAACGTCTCGGTCTAAAATGAATGCATCTACAACAAGCTCCAGAGAATGGTTACGAAGATAAGAACTTCGTGGGATTTGCTTTATTCTTCTATCTTGTTCCACTGACAGATGATGATACATCCTATGCGTTTATGATGAATAGTTGATTAAAATAATGATTTTCACTCTAGGTATCCGATGATCAATTTTAACTTACTGAAACTATCAACATTAGAATGCATTGGGAATCCATCATTGGTTTGGATTATGGATCCATAAATTTTTCCATATTATCTACATCATTTCTAGATCCAGCATTGGCAGTGGTTTATTTCCCTAAGATTTCCATTGCAAGAGAGTATTGATCCAAAAGGTGGAACAAGATTACGGTTCCCTGTGAGGGCCCTTTTAGGTCTCGTGGTAGAGTAGCTTTCAATGTGGAAAGTTGTGGTATCCATCTCATATATCATCAACGGAACCACCAGCTATTCAATCTCAAAAGAAGCCATCATGATGCAGAGGATCACCCACAACATAAAAAATGAAGGTAAGTCTAGTTTCCAGCTCATTCCATCCAAGGTACATCTTCTCTCTTTTTCGTTTACTTACTCAATGTTATAATATTTATTATAATTGACTAATACAGCCACCTTTTAATATTGTTGTATATTTGGTAAGTTGAATGTGGTATTGGATATCTTCAAATCATTTAAATAACCTGTATTTTTTTTCTTTTGATGCTTTTATATTAATTATTCATTTTTAACCTTTGTATTTATTTTGGGCAATTTAAAAGGAGAGAAACATAATAGTTTTTGAGAATGCCTATTTTTCCCTTCCTAGACTGAAATTATTTTGTAATCTCCCTTTCATCCTGGATTAACATAGTCTTGAAGGAAGATTTTGTACGTCAGAAGCCGGCAGTTTTTGCTTTTATTCTTTTGGACTGGTAAGTTTTTTTTGTTCGCCTTGCTCTTTTTTGTATAGGTTTCCCTTTTGTATACTTCTGGGTTCCTGGTAGCTTTCTTTTGATGATTGGAGGAATTGTTTTCACTCATCAAAAAATTTTATTCAAAAAATCTTAAAAAAAATTATCTAAGTACTTCTGTCTTAATTTATCTTTGAATTGAATTATTGAATTTAAAAGGTCAAAACCATATTCAGATTTTAGAAATATACAACATAGAAGGAAAAATCAGAATGTGTATATGGTTGAACCACATGTAAATATCCCATCACATAAAATTATGCTACTGATTTTCTTAAATTACTTAATTATGTTGTGAATTACATTAGGTGAACAATTAATTTTTGCTATGCATGGAATTATTTTCTTTTGAAATATAAGACAATTTTGAAATTATACTTACTGTGTTATGGCCATATGAGTAGCAAGATGATTTAAGATATAAGCATAGATACCAACAACTTTTTGCAGAACAAAATTAGTTAAGTAGATACTAAATGGATTTTATAAATTAAATATCATGCAGTGTTCATAAAATTAATATTATTTTAACCTATATATACAATAGAATGACTTCTTTTTTTCAAAATTTGTAGTTGGTATTTCAGTAAGTTTTTTTTTTGAGGTGGATATCTTCAAGTTGCTTTTGAGATTTATAGAATGTTTAGATTTTTAAATTTAATTAGTGGTTAATAATTTTTAAATGATTACATGATTATTTGAATAATATTTTTTATATAATTTTTTATTTAAATATTTAATATTTATTTAATAATGTATTTACTAATGAAAGATTTTTTGAAATTCTTATGCTGGGATTTAAATTAAAAATCTTGAAGAAATATATTTCTAGTTTCTAGCTCAATCAAGCTCTCTTTAACCCCCCATCAAGGCATGCTTTTCTTAGTTTTTGGTTTTGTACAACATTATTATTATTTTTTTATTAGAATTGATGGAAAATAATTTTAAAATTATTACAGAATAATGTGTAGTTCAATATGATATTGTATATATATGGTGAAGTCATTTAAATAAATTAAAAATTTTCTTATGCTTTATTCTTATTAATTTATTTTTAATTGTCTACAAATGCTATGTAATTTGGAGATCCTTATTTGCTTTCACCTATTTAATTAAAGTCAAAAAAATTTCTTTTTCTTTTTTCAATTATAAGTATTATCCAAAACTTCGAATTTATGAAGAACTATTGAATTAAAAAGAAAAAGAAACTATTATTGTAGTAATTTCGTAGGCAAACTTTTTTTTTAAGCATTAATTGATTTCTTTATTTAGAGTTTCACAATTATCAAATACTTTCAATTGTGTTGTTATTTTACAAGTGGAATTGATAGTTGCTTGAATTAGTACCTATTTAGCTTGAGTCTAGTACTTAATTTATTCTTACTTTATTTAAAGATGAAGTAATTGTGGTTTTTGTCATTATGATAATATACTTTTTCATGAAACTCTAACATTGATTAGGCAAGATATTTTGCTAATTAAAACTTGATAAGACCAAGTCATATATATACCCTATGTCACCATTACCATGACTATATGTTAATCCTCAAGAGGCGGTGGCACTTTAAACTTGTTCGTACAAAAATAACTTATATGCTCGTAGAAATGATTTTCTAAATGAATTAATTAAAGATTTAGCTCGTCTTAATACCGCAAGCGCATTGTGTTATATACAAGTAATAAAAGTGGACCTATAAGTTCGGATATCGTTCCCACAGAGATTGAAAAGAATTTAAAATTCAATTACCCCAACTACTCAAGTTCCACACTATTTGAACTTCCACTTCATAGAAATTTCAGTAATCGAACTAAGAATTCTACTATCTAAATTTCTACATCTATAATAAAGGAAAAATTTAAACTCCTGAACATAAACTGGACTGAACCAGATTATTGCTGGAAGTGGATACAGGGATTTCACTGCTGTGAAATTATCCATTCTTGCATCATAATCTAATTCAACTCTATCATAAATTGGAATCTAAAATTGTCAAAGATATAAGGTAGTATAGTTTAGATATCTCCTTTAACTATACTTTTCACTAATTAGATAATCATGTTCATTTCTGAATTATGTTTCTAATCAATTACTTGTAATCAGAATTTCTTTATAAGATTCAGCATTTTTCTTTCTTTTCCAATACTATACCCATTTCTTATGACTACGTATTTCTCGCTTCCCAAGACAGTATTACCGCGTATTTCTACAAGATGAATGATGCCTCATCCTTAAAATCTTAAAGAGTTCTCCCTTTCCTTGATTAGATCTAAACTAACACAGGATCAAGATCATTAATCCAGACCAAGGAGAGATCTCTAATTGATTAAATTGATAGATCACTTAACTAATTCTCAAACCATGAGTAAATTGATGATTTATCGAAGTAATCTTTCATAGCTCATTAGTTCTTCAATATTTGGCTAGCATACCCCCAAGTAACTGCTACATACTCTCATGAATCTCCATCTCTGTGTCACTTAAAGGGCCTCCCGGAAATCAAAGCTTAAAATACCATCGGCTGGGTATTAGTTACTAATATCAGGAACACCACTTCTATGAAAATCACTCATTCAAATAAGTTCAAGATTCTCAACCAAGGAAATTTCTTTGTAATTTTGCAGAAAAGGCCATAACGAACATCAAATCTTTCCCCAAATGAAGTTGTATTAAATCCAGATTATGAACACTGAAATAATCGATATGAAAATTCCACGTAATCGCAATCAATCGAAAGATATGAATTCTAACTTTTGTCTAGATTTCATCGATTTAGACAACGAGATGAATAACAATTTAATTCAACTTCTAAACTTCTAAACACCACTGCTTCGTATCCAAGAAACAAATTAAAATTCTACACTAAATCCAAATGCACGAAGAAAAGAAAATAAAAGAAAAATATAATACAAAAGAGTCCTCAACTCCCCAGATGCCCTCGTTTTTCCTCTGACTAGACTAGGCTTTACTTTCCTCCAATTGTTTTGATTTATAGAGCCCCAGAAGTTTGGGCCCTAAATTCGAGGCTACGTTATGGATCCCCGCACCTCCGCCCGCATTGCATTCTCTCGTCATGGATATAGAAGCTTTGTCGTGATAGAGTTTTCAATCTTCATCAGTCTCAAAGATGCGTACGTCATAGACTCGCTCCCATGTGCTCCTTCGATTCCGCTGGCGATAGAGCTCTTTGGTCGCGACAAAGATTCTTTCATATTCATTTTGTCGCAATAGTTTCTATCTCGACAAAGATCTTCTTCGCTCCAACAACTGTCGGTAAATTCTCGCGTTGTTCTAAATCCATTCTATGTCACGACAAAGCCTTATGCGTGGTTCCTGAATAGTTATGTCGCGACATCGACAATTTGTTGCAACAGTAGTTTCTATGTGTAGCTTAAATTGGTGTCGCGACCAATTTTATGTCGCAACAAAGATTTATTTGAATGGTCGCAGTCAAAGATTTCTATTTCGTTCTCATGGTAACATTGTTTCTGTATTGTCGTAATTTCTATCGCGACGGCAAAGTTTGTCGCGATAGAGTTTTTAGCCACTTAACCCGATTTCTTGTTGCAAATCTTCATTTTGATGTCGCGACATGGCTCTCGTGTTGTCGATGTTTGGCTGCTGGCACCTGGGCCAGAGCAGGTCACGCACTAAACTTCTCTTCCTCAGGTTAACCTTGTCGCGACAGAAAATTTTGTCGCCACCTTGTTTATCCGTGTTTAGTTAATCTCTGCGGTCGCGACTTTAGATCCCCGTCGCGACATCGTAAACATCTCTTCAATCGAAGTATGTCACAACATCGATTCTTTTGCTGCAACCAGGCCGATTCACTAAGTAAGCATCACCATGTCGCTAATTCCCGCGATTCATCACGACCGCAGTTTCTTCTTTGTATGCCGCGGATTCACGCACCCCGTCAGACATAAATCTTCAAACTTTCCGCTTCAACGTTTTCCATGTCATTAACTGCGCCGTGACAAAAAGAGGATTGCGTCAAGCATTTAGATTTTGGCCTTTATGTTTTTCATTATGTCAGAACATAAACTTATCTGGTCAGCAAAGATTCTTCCCGCTTCATTTGTAGCAATAGTGGAGTGTTTTGTTGCGACAATTTATTCTTTATGTTGACATCCTCAATAAAACTTGTCGCGAACATAAACTTTCGTCTCTTACTGACCAAGTTATATTCTTCCCATTTTCGTCAGGTACGTCGTCTTTACCTACAACAAAGAGCTCATTTGTCAATACTATCTGTACTTTAGGTTAAGTGATAAGGAAATTATTGTCATGACCGAAGTTCTTTTGCCATTTACTCTGTTATTAAGGACACAAAACTCACGACAGAGATTGTCGCACTGCTTTTCTTTCTTTCACTGTAATTTTCTCCTTTAATTGAAACCTACAAAACACAAAGTCGTAAAATATTCCATGGACTGCATTAAAAATGTATATGAAGATACTAAAATAGTTTAAAATGATTAAAAATAGATGAGCTTAAGATCATCAAATTCCCCCAAATCTTAAAGTTTCATTCTACAAAGAGAAGAAAATTTCGCTTGTCTCAAACAATTTAGCTTTATTTTTACACATTTTTATGTTTTCACGAACTTTTTTGAATCTACAACTGAACTTAAAACTAGTTAGTTGCAAAGATGGCTTCAAATCTATAGTTTTCAATCTCGTAATTAGAAAAATTTTAATTACTAATACAAAACAAATCAACATTTTAAAATGCAAACACCCGCCAATTAACCCGATTCGAAAGTGTGTGATGGTCTTCTTTCCTTCCTCCGCAAAATTGTTAATCTTCCTGTGGCTTACGCTACAAACAGTAATTAGTTCTTCAAAGTTCCATATACTGGCTTTTTATATTAGTCTCCACTAATGTAGTAAGTACAACCTTTCAAGATCAATTAGGTCTTTTAGGCTTGTAAAGTTTTGGCTGTAATCGTGGATAATCGAGAACACTAAAAATTACCTGCATTCCAATCTTCAATTTTTGCATCTTTGCTCTTATCTCATCCCTTTCTTCTACCGATGTCAAAAGAAATATTCCCCAAATCCTGATCTTGATGCATCATATTGCATACTCTCATCTTGGTATTTTTATTTTCCACTCCACATACTTATCAATTCAATCCCTTTAGATATGTTCTTTTGCTTTTTTCTTTTATCACACAAAGATTTTTAGGAAGGAAAGAATGTCTAACTAGCTTTCTACCACTCTTAGAGAACTTTGGGTTAGCAGCCCCATACCGCTTAGCTTTAGGATACTAGGTGTCAAACACCCTATGAACTTAATTTGTTCAACAGGAAGGCCACAAGACAAAAACTTATTCCAATTGGAGCAACTTACAACTCACTTCTTCTCCGCATTCCTTTCTTCTTCAATCGCTCTCTCTTTCTGATCCTTCATTCTTGTTTTTCCTTTCTGCTAAATCAAATAACATTCCCCAATCTTAACTCCTTTCTACATTTTGAAGTTCTCAGACTTAAACTTGGGTAATAAAAGGTTTTACTGTAGAGCTTAGAATGAAGGAAGGGCTCGGGAGGCTTCCCCATTGTTGTTTTAATGAAGAAATTAGACTATGTGGATCCTGAACTGTGAGTGTATGCATATGCATATTATAAGGGTAGGCTCAAAGGCCTCCAACTCTATAGATGGCCTATATTACTCCTCTGCTGGTATTGCCTCTAGGATTTTTCCAATAATAAACTAATGTTCAGACACTGGACGGCCTGAAAAAAGGGATCAATCCAGTAAGACGTCTTAATCTTTCACAATTTGTTAAGGAATCACTTCGACTACATTGTTCTGACTTTACCATTTTATCATGCATACAAATAATCTCAAAAGCCTTATTTGTTCTTTCTATCAGTAATACATCTTCCTAAATTGAACATTCAACTTCATTCTAGCTAATTTAAAAAACTTTCCATCAGTAGTTTACCACAATTTCAAGTACATTTATTGTTGGATTCTTCAATAGTTTCTATGCCAATTCAACATATCATTTCTTTAATTGAAAATAAACCAAGAATGACATTCAATGCATCCTAACACCACGCCTTCCACTCAAAACCCATTGTCTGGCACCATACTCTTTTCACATTTATTTAAAAAACACAATCTATAGTGCAAATAAATACAAGACTCAAAGAATTTAACACGTAATCATTCAAAGTAATTGCTTCAGCTTTATTAAGAGGAATTATTACAAATTTTGTTTGGAGAGAAAACAGAATACAAGGGTTTATCTTCTTCTTTTGTAGGATTTGGAAGTTTTCAGGTTTGGAGGTGGTTAAAGCTAGCTAGAGATGGAGGGAACTTGGGAATGGAGATGTCTGGCTTTTCTTTACGGTGGTCTTCTCATTGAGGCATTAATCACGGGTGTATCACCATGGTGATAAAATGATCTTGCCTAATACCAGTTATTCACGATCCTTCAAGTTCAAAAGGAGCACATCAGGTATGTTCAATTAAATTTGAATTCACTTGGTCCAAACTATCATTTCATAATTCTATGTTCAGAATACACCATCTCTCGACTTTGTCTCTCTTCTCCATGAGCTTTCCAAATTCCTTGAATTGTTCCTTATAGAGATATTTGAACCCCTCTACCTTTTGCAACGTACTGGCTTCCATCTTTCCTCTCTTTCTAAAAAATGAAAGCACGTCTTCATCTCTTTTCGCTTGTTCATCAGAGAAGGTCTTATTTGTCTGTGCCAGATCACCTCCTTCTTTCTCTCCTTTCTATTTCTTCTTTCCATTCTCATCCCTTTGTTTGAGTAATCATCTCCCACGTTGTTCCCTCTTCCTCAAGCCACTCCGTAAACTCCTCTCTGATCTTTTGTTGTTGTTCCCATCTCTTCTCTCTCCTCCATTTCCTTTTTCATTGATACTAGCATCACCATGATTGTGATTTCGATTGTTCCCGAACACTCACAGTTCGTAAAAATCCGCCTTTACATCAAGATGAGAGGAACTAATGTACTTCTTTTCCGTCCAGATCTCATCCTGTCCTAGCAAATGTCTTCCGGATTCGTACTCATCCCTAATTGATCATGGTCTTCTTCCTCAGGCTTCTCTTCTACTTCCACAATCTCCATTTCTTTATGTTCTCAGCCTGTCACCCCTATTAATAGCGGAGAAACCTAGATGTGTTTCTTCCTTCCATCTATATCCCTTTGAACTCCAACAAATGCAAAGCCCGGTAATCAGCTACTGATGAGGAAAGTCCCTTTTTACATCATGTGAAGCATCTTATGGATGATTCACATAATAATTCCTCAAAATATGCCCTAACAGTTTTATAACATGTTTAGGTATTTCAGAGTATAATTTTGAATTTTTCGTAATTATAATTTGCTATGAGAAAATTTCGAAAACCCTAATTTGTACAAGATACAAGGGTATATTAGTAATTGTCTAAAAGGATAAGGAAAGGCATAATATGAGAAAAGGATATGGCATTATAGGAAATAAGAAAATTGCTGCAAATGTAAGAGATAAGGACTTAAAAGCAATAAAGGAAATTTTAAAAATATCAGGTAGTGGGATAAAGACCAAATTTGGTCTCACATTCTAGGGGGCTTCACGTTTGGAGCAAAGAAGAGAGAAAATAAGAGAAGAAGAAGAGGAAGAAGAAGGAAGAGAAGAGCAAAAGGTATGGAAGTCTAGTTTTTTTGTATGGAAACTATGATTTTGGTATGGATTTTTGTACACTTGTATGAATTATGAGCCAAAGCCTCACCTTTATCGTCTTCTCTCCCCTCTCTGCTTCGAGGCCAAATCCGGCAGTGAGCCAAATCCCAAAGTTGATCGTAAACTTCATCTCCTCCGATGGATCGATACAATCTATAGCATATGCATTAGGCTTTCGCATCTTTATCTTTCTATTCTGCCATGCTTTAGTTTCAGTTTATATAGTTGGATCTCATTGTATGGATTTTGATATGCAGTACCAATATTTGACGCTTTAAATAAAGTCCCTGTTTTTTTTCAATTTTTGGATCCTGATTGAATCTATTTTTCTATGTACGCCTGTCTTTATTTGTACGATTATTCATTGTTTTTGACATATTCAGAGCCTACCTTGATATCCAAATTCATAATACCGGAATCTAAAATTGCCTTTGATAGTCGAGTTTCTTTCTGATGGGTTTTACCAAATTGATATGGTGTTTTCTTTAGGAATGTATATGATTGTTCACTATTTTTACTGCATCTGTGAGCCTACCTTGATATCTCAAATTCATAATACTGCATCCGAATTTTTTCTTTGATGTTGATTTCTGATAATGAAATATATTGATATCAGGCTTTGTCAGCTTTAGGCTTTACACTCTTTCTACGCTTGGATCATTTCATAGATGCAACTTGAAAAGAAAAAAAGCATATTAGATGATAAGAGTTTTGAGGGGATAATGTACTGGTGTTTAGAAAAGGAATTAGTATTAGGCAGATGAATGGAATACTACCATAATTGCAAATAAAGGTTTTATTTATTTGTTTGTTTGTTTTGACAAAGAGACAATGTAGAAATCATGAAAAATAGTAGGCCCTATTGGTTATGTTGGTAATTCACTGTTCATGTGAATCCTCCAACTTCAGACGATCATAAATTCTTCGTCTAAACTGCTTTGCAAAGGTTTCTGGTGACTATATAAACCCTCGAGCTTAGAATCAACATATATACCATACCCTCAACTCATATTCTCATTCAAAACGGCGAAAAGCCCTGTTGGTTATGTTTGTTATTCACTCTTCATGTGAATCCTCCAACTTCTGACGATCATAAATTCTTCGTCCAAACTCCGTTTTTGGTGTTCTTAGACTCTATGGAAAGCCCTTTGAGTATAGAATCCACTCATATATATCTTGATAAATTTTGAACTCATATGCTGTCCAGAAACGATGAAAAACAGTAGGCTCTGCTGGTTATGTTCGTAATTCACTGTTCATATGAATCCTCCAACATCGGACGATCATAAATTCTTCATCCGAAATCCGTTTTGGGTGTTCTTAGACTCTATGGAAATCCCTTTGAGTCTAAAATCCACCCATATATATCTTGATAAATTTTGAATTCATATTTTGTCCGAAAACGATGAAAAACAGTAGGCCCTCTTGGTTATGTTCGTAATTCACTGTTCATGTGAATCCTCCAACTTCGACGATCATAAATTCTTCGGGTCCGAACTCCGCTTTAGTGTCGACTCTATGGAAAGCCCTTTGAGTCTAGAATCCACCCATATATATCTTGATAAATTTTGAATTCATATTCTGTCCGAAAACGATGAAAAACAGTATGCTCTGTTAGTTATGTTCGTAATTCACTGTTCATATGAATGCTCCAACTTCGAACGATCATAAATTCTTCGTCCGAAGTCCGTTTTGGGTGTTCTTAGACTCTATGGAAAGCCCTTTGAGTCCAAAATCCACCCATATATAGTTTGATAAATTTTGAACTCATATTCTGTCCTAAACGATGTTCAAATTCAAGGTTGGTTATGTTCGTAATCTCACTGTCCATGAATCCTCCAACTTTAATGGGTCATAATTCTTCATCCTATCTCCGTTTCTTTGGGTGTTCTAGACTTATGAAAAGCCCTTTTGAGTCTAGAATCCACCCATATATATCTTGATAAATTTTGAACTCATATTCTGTCCTAAAACGATGAAAAACAGTAGGCCCTATTGGTTATGTTCGTAATTCACTGTTCATGTATCCTCCAACTTCGGACAATCATAAATTCTTCGTCCGAACTCCGTTTTGGGTGTTCTTAGACTCTATGGAAAGCCCTTTGAGTCTAGAATCCACCCATATATATATTGATAAATTTTGAACTCATATTCTATCCGAAAACAATGAAAAACAGTAGGCCCTGTTGGTGATGTTCATAATTCATCGTTCATGAATCTAACTTCTCGGATTGTCATGATTTTCTTCGTCCGAACTCGCTTTGGAAGTTCTTGGACTTATGGAAATCCTTTGAGTCTAGAATCCATCCATATATAGCTTTTATGAAATTAATGATATTAAATAACTCATAAGCATACATGGTAAACTATAGTTATTCATGCATATAATGAGATATAAAATGCAGATACGATAAATAATTGTAAATATCACATATGTATTTATTAGATGACAATAATTATTCGAGAATATGAGATATGACTGAACATAAAATACACATGGATTGTCTGCTTAGAACCTGGTAGAGGGATAGATGGGCATGCCTATTAGGGAAAAACAAGTCTGCAACATACCGACTGGGCCGTCTGTTGGCTATTACGCTTCAGGCCCTTATGCATTGGGCCATTGTCTTCAGATAATGTTAACAGCACTGAGCTCTTATAGATTGTGTCATTGTCTCGCACAATGATAACAAGTGCTCCGAATTTATGTAATTCACCTGCTTGCAATGAGTACAACGCCTTCGGGCCCTTATAGTTTTTTTATCCACTTCTAAGGTTTATGCATGAAACATGAAACAAATGACAAATATATGTAAATGATTCAAAATGATAAAGTATATGATATGATATGAGAAGCATAACATTGCTATATGATGATATGTAACAAAGGGACAAGTACATGTTGACAAGAACAAGAAGAAAATGTAAATGACCCGAAATGAAACATGATATGATAAAGAAAGTATAAGATTGCATAAGCATGTAAATTATTTGTATGGAACATATATAAGCATGTGTAAGATGCTTATAGAATATGACATAAGTATATGTATATGTTGTATGTATATGTAAATGTGTAAAGTGAGATGACTTCTTTAGTGGTCGTCCACGAAGATTCCCATCAAGCGTGAAGCTTAGCACTAAGCCATCCGCTGCAGTGCATGCGGCAGGTAAGAGGACAGATTACCCGCACTCGGGCTTCCAAGGTCAACACATCATTAGGTGCTCACTGAAGACTTTTGGTCTATTTTGTATATGTAATATCCTTTGTTGTTTGTAAACAAATGAAGTAATGTAAATATTGTAAATGTTGAACACTTCCCATGTATGGAGCTTATATATTTTGTAATCATTTCACAAGATATAGTATAAGTTAAGTGTTTAACATTGTATGTAATGAAAAAGCGAAAGTTCTAAGTTTATAGTAATTAGTACCGCAGCACCTCAGACAGTTCTGATCCGCTTTAAAGGCTATAAGCTTATAAAAATAAAAAAATAAAAAATGGTGACACCGCCGACACCGAGTGCTGTGTCAGCGCCATAATTCAATTATTCTCCTCTACATCATCTGTATCCCTTCGCAAGGGGCATACAAGATGATGGCTTCTTGCTCCCTTATGGTACTCAGATGCTTGGTAAGAATCATGACAGAAGCAATGAAATAAAATCACACCTTAGCTTCTTCTGTTAGTGAGCCTCTATTGATGGATTCATGGAGATTCTTCTTTTTTAAACTCCACTTCCCTTTTCCAACTGTCAGGAAATCTACAATCTTCATGATCGGGCACCTAAGGCAGCCAGAGCACCCACCTCGGGATCCTTGATTTGGAGAACTTCATTAATCCTTTCATGGCCCATGGGGACCCTTATTCCTCTTATGTATACTGAATCTTCTTTCATATCTATCATGTTGGCATAGAATTCCCCCGACCATCGCAAAGAAAGCTCTGGTGAAACAGGCTTCAACAAGTTCCACCCTTTTCTTTCTATCTCGCAGCGTGAGATGAACGCACTAAACCCCTTCTCCGACATAAATCCTTTGTCAATATCTTTCTCCCATAAAGAGTAGGCTTCATCCTGAATGAATGTTTATCGTCTCTAATTCCTTCCGCTTTCTCAAAATTTCTAACTCGTCATTCTTTTCGCTTCTTTCCTTTCTAAGCCGGGCTCTTGTTCCTCTCCCCGCACTTTGGTCTTACCACCTGAGTCGTCTCCCGCTTTGAGGTTCCAGATGAACCTTCTCTTCATTTGCCGATACCCTCCATAACTGGACCGATCACTGTGTTTCGGTTCTACCATTGAGACTGTGGATTGTGGCTAGCCCAAGTCTAGTGGTTTCGAGATGTCGAATGAGGAAGAAAGTGGAAATTGGGTGAGAGTATGAATGATGTGAGGCAATTGGAAGGAGGTGGGCTTTTCAGTTTTGAAGTGTTCCTCAGTTAATGGCTCATTAAATGAATATTTCTCTTCGTATGTCGCGACAATTAATGATTAGGTCACTACAATAACTTTTGAATTTAAATGTGGAACTTATCTTGTCTTCAAATTAAAAATTGCACCCAACCTTTATTATTAAATTTTTCATGTCGCGACACATTTTAGGGTTGTCGCAACAATTACTAGTCCTAACAATAAAGATCTGTCGCGACATGTGTCATTGTACCCAACAGATTTCTTTCCTTTTCAAATGTCTTCATGTTACAACCCTATCGTGACAAGAAAAATGTTGTCATGACATAAATTGGTTCTGAAAATTGAAAGGTAGGTCGCAACAGTATTTGAAGTTGGACGTGACACTGTTTCTGTTGCCATTCACTTTAATTTCTAAAATTCTATCAGAACCCAAAACAGGTCACATGTTTCATCATTTTGCGTATGATGTTATGACTAACCTTCTAGTGTCGCGACAAAGATTTTATTGTCGTGGCCAACTATTTGTTTACCCAAATTTCTGCAACTTTAAATTGCCTCCTAATTCAAAGGCGAATCACTGTTAATTTAAACTAATTACGCAATTCAAAGCTTAGAAAACATATATATAAATGTAAATTCTTTAATTCAATTATGAATTAATCTCATTAGCATCAAAATACTCAATAGTGTATTTTAAGCAACAGCACTCAAAGTCATACGAATTGACTAGGGCTCTAAAATCATCAAATTTCTCAAACTTCAACTATGCATTACTATCTAAAACAAATTTAGGGAATTAGAAGTACTTCCCTTTGTAGCTATTTTATGTACAATTCAGTTTGATGCAATGTGCTTTATAATAACTTCTGATTCCAGTTCATCTTACATGTCAAAAAAAATTAGCAAATGATCAGACTTCCTAATAAAACTTCTAACAAAATCAAAATTAAAACTAAAATTCATAAAAGTAATCAACATCAATTAAAGTTAACAAAAATAAAAATTTTGTTTGGGTTGCCTCCCAAGAAGTTGCTCAGTTTAATGTCCTTAACTAGACATAAAGCCACAAAGGTCTTTATTTCAAGAATTTCTTCCCTTTCTGCACCTTGACCACTCTCTTTATGCTTCCTCCAAGATAATACTTTAGTATATGACCGTTTACTTTGAATTCACTTCCAAATTCAATCTTAAATGTTACTACTCCAAAGGGTGTACTTGTTACCACTGTGTATGAACCACTCCATCTTGACTTCAATTTCCTTGGAAATAGCTTGAGTCTGGAGTTGTATAAGAGAACTTGTTCTCTTGCCTTGAATTCTCTCTTTATAGACCCACTATTGCCACCCCTATCTGATCCCACGCTTCCATTTCACCAATCCATCATTTAGAGGTCTTCTTTCCTTCATAGTTTCAAAGTCAAAATTCGCCTCGATGGCCCACATAGCTTTGTATTCCAGTTCTAAGGAGATGACAAGGTTTTCCATATACTCTATATGGGAACATTCCAATGGAGTTTTGTAAGGCCTATAAGCACAAAGGTATCATCCAATTTCTTTATAGACTAATCCTTTCTCGTCGCATTTCTCGCTTTCTCCGTAATTTTTTATCTCCCTATTGAAATTTCAATCATTCATTTGATTTGAGGGTGACAAGACAATCCCATTAGATGTTTGATTCCATATTCAGCCATGAGTTTTGGTAAAACTTTATTTGGTAAAATGGCTTCATCACGATGATTGTCTGTAAAGTTCAAATTTGCTCAAAATGTTTCTTTTCAGATAAAACCCAACCACTGATGGCATCATTTCTGGGACAAGCTATTGCTTCCACCCATTTGGATACATAATCCACAGCTAGGAGAATGTACATATTGCCAAATGATGATAGAAAAGGTCCTATAAAGTCTATTCCCTATACATCAAAAATTTGCACCACAAGAATTCCTTGCAAGGGCATTTCATTTCTTCTGTTTAAGTTGCCCATTCTCTGACAAGCATCATAATGTTTTACCTATTCAAAACAATTTTTGAATATACTAGGCCAATAAAATCCTGATTGGAGAATTTTCTGGGTTGTCTTGTCTCCTGCAAAGTGTCCTCCATATGGTGATGCATGACATCTCCATAATACTCACTCCTGCTCTGCTTTCGGGACACACCTCCTTAAGGATCATGTCATTCTCTTCAATACAAGAGGGTTCATCACATATATACAATCCGCACCGCCTCAATTTCCCTCCCCACTCGGTAATTCTGAACCCAAAGGCATAACTCCACAAGCTAAGTAATTCACAATATCTACATACTAGGGTGTTTGTACTAATAACATAAATAGCTACTCATCAGGAAAAATTTATGTTATTTTTGTCTCCTTGCTCCAAAAGTAATTTTCCAATCTAGACAAGGATCCGTTTCACATTGTCGTATCCTTCTTATCCTTGATTTCAAGATCAAATTCAAGAATGTTAGCACCCATCCGATCAATCTAGCTTGACATCCTTCTTGTCATTAGATATTTAATCGCAACATGATCGCGGTGTGGGCCATAAATATAACCCCTAACATAAGGCCTGAATTTTCACAAGCAAACACTATCATAGCATCTCCCTTCCTTCTTATGGTGGAGTAGTTCCTCTTTATGCCTCATTGAATGTTTTGTTGGCATAGTATATGGCCTTGAATATCTTTTCGCTCTTCCGTCTGACATACCCCATTGCATAATCACTAACATCACACATAATTTCAAACTGCATTGCTCCAAATCGTGTCAACATAATGGGAGCTAATACTAACTGATTTAATTCTCTCAAATGCAGATTCGCATGATTCATCAAAATCAAATTTTGCACTTTTTCCAAGAGTCTACAATGGTCTCGAGATTTCAAAACTTTATTAATCAGAAATCCAACACGTCCTGTGAAGCTTTTATTCCCTTCACTGTTATAGGTGATATGAGAGTTTCATGACAAAGAATCTTTGCTTTATCTCCTTCCAATCCAAAGAATGTAAATTCAGGCCCTAGACAATACTTTCGCCACTATGAAATGACATTTTTCCCAATTTAAACCTAGATTTTTGTCTTGGCACCTTTGAAGTACTGTTTCTAAGTTTTTCAAACAATCTTCAAAACTGGATTCATATACTAAGAAGTCATCCATAAATACTTCCATAACCTCTTCCACCAAGTTAGAAAATATATACGCATGATCTTTGAAAGGTGACAGATATCATAGATTAATCAAATGGCATCCTTCTAGCGGAAAGGTGCCAAGGACATGTAAATGTTGATTTCTCTCGATCCTCCGAGCTATTGCAATCCGGTTATATAACTGCACATCCATCAAGCAAACAAGTAATGGGAGTGCTCGTTAACTCATTCAACATCTGTCAATGAAAGGTAGGGAATAATGGTCCTTTCTGGTAGCAGTGTTAAGTTTTCTATAGTATATACACTCTCCATCCCGTCACGCCGTGAGAAACTCAATTCATTCTTCACTTCACGACATGAATCTCCCTCCTCCCTTCTTTTGAACCACATGTACTGGGCTCACCCAAGGACTGTCTAAGATTGCATATATAGCCCGTGATTTAGCCATTCTGCAAGATTTCTTTTCGACTACTCTTATTACCGGATTCACTTTCTCTAATGTTCTATAGTTCAAGATTCTCCTCCAAATGTGATATCAGGCATATAGATCAAGGACTTATTCCTTTCAAATCTTCTATGTACTGCCATTGCCTCTCATATTTTTCGAGTCTCCAATAGCTTTTGCTCTTCCGACCTAGTTAATCCAAATGAATGATAACTGATTTCCTTTTCCGCCGTAAGAAGGCATACTTAAATGTTTAGGAAATTCCTTTAATATTAAACCTCTCGAACTTTTGTTTTCTTCAAGAATTTTTTTCTTCATAATCAAGTAGATTTTTCTTATTGCTTTCCAACACTCCAATATCGACCTTTTAATTTAAACTGGGGTTCATAATTTCAACTTCAAGATGCTCAACATACTGGAAATTCATCTCATTCTCATTCATTGAACGAAAATTACAACTGGCCAGTTCGTGAATCGATGTGAATTTTTGTTTCTACACTCACAATCAACACTAATGAGCTCGTTGTTTCAAACTCGTGATTTAGATTGGCGCACCGCTTCATCTCCAACCCCGAGTCGCCTCCTTTTTTCACATCAATCAATGTTGCCTATGTTTCTAAGAATGGTCTTCCCTAATAGCAATGGGACTTGTTTGTCTTCTCCTCTATATTAATGAAATGACTACAAAGTCCACCGGAAAGACAAATTTTCCCACTCCCTGATCGTAACATCTCAAGGATGCTCTCGGATGAGCCAATGTCCGTCGCCATCTACAGGTCAAGTGGCTAGTGGAGCGAGCTCCCAAACTTAATCTCTTAACACAGACAGTTGCATCGTTTATTAGTTCAGATCACAATGCTTTTCCTATATCAAAGATTCCCAATTTCATAAGGTATAGTGAAGCAGCAGTGAAGCCGCCTCGATCCTCGCATTTCTCCGTAATGTCTTCGAATCACTGCGGATCGCATGTTGCTATTAGCCTACTATCCCTTCCTCGCACCCTTTCTTTTGCTCAATATATCTTTCATGAATTTTGCAACCGAGGCATCCGAGCTAATGCTTCGAGAAAGGAATGCTGATCTCAATTTTCTTAAACACATTTAAGAATCTAGAGAACTGCTCTTCTAGCTTTGCTTTCTCGCAAATTTTCGAGTGGAATGAAATCGGAGGATCAGGTTTTAACTCTTCCTTCTTCCCGCGTCAATGCATTTCTATTTTTTTTTCTCTTTCTCGCAGTTTCGAACCGTGACGCCAAGTTCTTCTCCACTTCTACTCTGTTTCCTCTTCTCGTCCCTCTTTCAACTCTCCTTTCATCTAGCCTCTCGCCACTTCCTCAAAAATTACGCTACACGCTATCTTCGATTCTTCAAAGGTCATTTGAAAATGAATCCTGTAGCTCTTTTTCATACAAACTTAAGCCGCTTGCCCTATCCGAATCTCCGCATTCTTCCTTAAAGAGGCATCAGGTTTGGTCTCAAATTGGCCAACCGTGGTTTGTTCGGGAGTTTTCAAGGTCGTAAAATTTCTTTTCATGCAAATTCAAAACTTTGTTTTCTAACATGAAATGAAGCATCCGACTTCAAATGATCAGTCTTTTTCACCCCCGATAATATCCCCTCTCTATTGTCCCTCTACCGCGTTTGTTCTTAGGAACTCCTCGGGCCGAGCATAAGCCATCGGGTAATTATGTCCAAGTCTAGGCCTTTGCTGTGCTCCTTGCTGGCCACCATATTAAAAGTTTTTCATGGTTCCTTCAAAGTGTTGGTGTATAGTGTGTCGGGCAGCCGCACTAAGCTTCAAGTGGATAACTTTTCGCTTATTCATATTTGGTCTCCTTAACTCGGGTAGGCTCTTCTCCAACTAGTCCTTCAGCAATTCTTCTAATTTTCTTCTACTGATCCCACTTCATGTGCAGTGTGCATTCTTCTTTCCTTGTTTCCCAGTTTGTTCATAACTACATCCAAATTTTCATTCCATGGTCAGGCCATTCTATCAAGTCCAATAAGACCACTTCCCTCAAGCCTCCGTCGCTACTCCCCCAGCTTCATACTTGAGCCTCAGAAGCGATTCGCAAGGTCTTCTAATCGCTTGTCTCGCTCCTCCGCATTTTTTTAAATCTCCACAAATAGATGCATCAATTATACTTTCGAGGCATAATTCATAGTATGATAGAAAATATCTATCTTAAGTGGTCGATCTATTCCACGATAGACACTTTTAAGAAATCTCTGAATCTCTCCCATGCAAAGCAAAGATTCTCATCTTTCCTCGCTTTCAAGACAATTATTTCTCCTCTTCTCTCGCCAGGGCGGAGCCGGAGGAAAAATCGCCTCATATAGCCTCCACCACCTCTTCCGCGTTCACCGATCCCAATCGTATGAATCAAACCATGTTGTCGCCTACATCTCTCAACGATGCGGGAAGAGTCGCAATTGATTACCGGGTCTCACCCCCATTCAACTCGACCGTGTCAATTTCATCCCCAGCGAATCTTCTCATATGCTCATCGGGATCTTCGGCGGGTGACCCGTGAACCTGCGTTGTCGCACCATAGAAATCAATGTTGGTTTCAACTCAAAATCGCTTTTGTTTCAATCAGGTCAGTCTTATCAGAGTACTCATCTCTCGATAATGTGTCCCAAAAGTCCTCCATGTGATAGCCTATGATATTTCTCTACTTCTTCTTCTTCTGGAATAGCTTGCAATCTTTCACTTTGATTTTCCATATTTCTATATTCTACACTGGTGATCCTTCTCAGATTCTAAAGGGTTCTCTTAATTTCAATGTCTAAAGGCAGCAAATCTGCTTCTGGTCTTCTATGCATTTAAAATATTTCTAAAAGTAGAAACACACTGAGATCAGATGGAGTCAATGGTATCAAAAATTATATAACTATTTAGTTTCAAAATATTAAGAGTTTTTTCAAAATTAACGCCGTTAAATTGTTTTTGCTAATTTTTTGAAATTTTTGTAAAACAAAGAAAAATGTCCAAATTAGCATTCTCTCTTTTGTCAGAATATTGATTTTTAAATTCATTCGATCCCCAAAGAATCCGGCAAGCCAAAAACTCGATATTACTCAAATCATATATATACAAATTTATGTCACCATTACCATGACTATATGCTAATCTCCAAGAAAGGCACCGTAAGCTCGTTCGCACTAAAATAACTCAGATAATTCAGAAGAAAAATGGATTTCTCAATGAATTAATTCATTAAGGATTTGGGCTTCGTTCCACACTGCAAGTGCACAGGTCGCATAAGTAATAGTAAAGTGGACCTATAAGTTCAATATCGCTCACAGAGATCAAAAGAATTTTAAAATTCAATTACCCCAACCAATACTCAAGTTCCACACTATTTGAACTTCCATTTCATAGAAATTTTAAGAATGTAACTAATTCTACTATCTCGAATTTCTACATCTATAATAAAGAAAAAAAATTTGAACTCCCGAACATAAACTGACTAAACGTATTATCGCTAGAAGTGATACTGACTCACCGCTGTGAAATTATCAATTCCTGCATCATAATCTAATTCGACTCTATCATAAATTAGAATCTGAAATTGTCAAAGAGACAAGGTTGTATAGTTTAGATCTCTCCTTTGACTATATTTTTCACTGATTAGAAAATCATGTTCATTTTTTATTCATGTTTCTAATCAATTACTTGTAATCAGAATTTCTTTATAAGATCTGGGTATTTTTCTTTTCCAATACTTCATACTCATTTATGACTACGCATTTTCGGCCTACACAGTGGTCATTACCGATTTCTACAAGATGAATGATGCCTCATCCTTAAAAATCTTAAAGAGTTCTCCCTTTCCCTTGATTAGATCTAAGCTAACATGTGGATCAAGATCATTCATCTAGGACCAAGGAGAGATCTCTAATTGATTAAATTCGATAGATCACTTCTAACTAATTCTCAAACCATGAGTAAATCAGATGATTTATCGAAGTACCTTCAGAGCTCAATAGTTCTTCAATATTAGTCTAGCATACCCCAAAGTAATCGCTACATGCTCTTAGGGAATTTCCATCTCTCGTGTCACTCGTGGCCTCCTAAATCGTGAGCCGTAAAATAATCATTTTGGCGGGTATTAGTTACTAATATTAGGAACAATTCACTTCATGAACATCACCATTCAAATAAATTCAAGATTCTCAACCAAGGAAATTTCTTTCTAATTTTGCAAAAAAGACCATAACTAACATCAGATCTTTCTCATCTAAGTTGTATTTAAAACTGGGACATAAAGGAACACTAAAATACCGATAAGGAAAATTCTACCGTAGAATCGCAATCAACTGAAGAAATAATTTCCATCTGTTTAGATTTCATTGATTCAAAACAAGAATCTGGAGATGAATTTCAACAATTTAATTCAACTTCTAAACTTCTTAACAATTCATTGTTTCAGATCCAATAAACAAATTAAAATTCTACGCTAAATCTAGTCTACAAAGAAAAGAAAAATATAATACAAAAGAGTCATCAGCTCCCTAGATGCCCTCATTTTTCCTCTGATTATACTAGCCTTTACTTTCCTCCAATTGTTTCAATTTATAGCTCAGACGTTGGGTCCTAAATTGAGGCTACATCAGGATCCCCAAAATTCTGGCCCATATTGCATTCTCCGTCGTGACCTAGAAGTTTTGTCACGACAGAGTTTTCAATCTTCATCGCAGGTCTCTATTGCAAAGATGTAGTCGCCTATCATGCACCTCGTTCCTACGCCTCAGATTCCCATCACGATGCAGTTTCTCGTCGCGAGTAGTATTCTTTTCTTCAACATATTCATTTTGTCGCGACAGGAAAGATGTAGCTTCTCTGCCGCGATAGATCTTTCTCGCCTCCCAACAACTGCCTTGCAAAGTCCGCCGTTTTGACCGCTTTTACGCAACAATCTTATGTGTGGTGCCTGAATAGTTATGTCAATGACAACGCACAATTTCCTTGCTAGCGACAAAGTTTCTATGTACTCTAAAATTGGTGTCAATGTCTTCAGTTTTTTTTGCGTCACGATAGCATTTCTGCTTTCTGCCCTGTCAGCAACACCTGCTCAGATTGTTGCACTTCCGTCACCTAGAAAGTTTGTCACATGCAGTTTTGCATCCACTTAACCTCGATTTCTTTGTTGCAACTTCATTTTGATGTCATGACATGGCCTCGTGTTGTCGATGTTTGCCGTCAGTGGACTAAATTTTTCCGCCGCTAACGTACTTCTCTCTTCCTTCTGTTGGAACATTTGTCGCGACATAGAAAAGTCCTGTAGCGACCTTCCGTGGTCCGTGGTTCAACCTGACTCTTATGTCGCAATTTGGGGATCCCCGCGGCGGCGATCGAACATCTCTTCAACTCAAGTATGTCGCAACATCGATTCTTTGTTGCAACCAGGTCGGCCTCTCACTAAGTAGCATCAGCGTCACCACTTCGCTTATCCGTCACGACCGTAGCCTTCTTCTTTTCAGCGCCGCGATTCACGCCACCGTCGGTGACGTAAATCTTCTTCGCTTCTGTCTTCCGCTCCCAACAAGCTTTCCATGCCGTTGGACCGCGTCACGTAAGAGGATCTCCGTCACGACAAAGATTCTGCCTTAAGTTTTTCATTATGTTGCAACATAAAACTTATCCTGGTCAGAGTATTCTTCCCGTTTCATTCAGAATGATACGAGCCTCTTTGTCGCGACAATTCTTCCTTGTGGCCGACAGCCATGTCGAAACTGGTCAATGATAAACTTTCTCATTCCCCAAATTCGACTAGTTATATTCTTCCCATTTTCCGTGGCGACACGCTATCTTTTGTCGCGACAGAGCTCATTTGTCAATATTCAGACTTTTGTGTTGTGACAAGGAAATTATTGTCATGACCGAGTTCCTTTGCCATTTACTTGGAAGTTTGTTGCGACACACAAAACTCGTCAGCGACATGACTCACGTGAATTGCTCTTTTTCTTCTTCCGTCAGAATTTTGTCCTTTTTGAATTAAAACCTGCAAAACACAAAGTTGATAAATATTCTATAATTTGACATTAAAACATATCTGAAGATACTAAAAATAAGCTAGAAAAATGGATTAAAAATAGATAAGTTTTAAGACTTATCAAAACCCCATTGATTATGCAAGACATTTTCCTAATGTCCAATATAGAAGGAAAATAAAAAATCAGAAAGTGTATATTGATGAACCACAAGTGAATATCCCATCACATAAAAAGTATGGCTATTGAATTTGTTATTTGAATATTTAATTAGTTGTAATACGTTTCTTGAATTACTTAATATGTTATGAAACACATGCATAAATTATTATTTAAATATTTAATATTTTATTAAATAAATATTTTAATTTTTAGGAGGGTTATTTTCAAATTGACTTTAAAATTTTTGAAATATCTAGATTTTTAGGTTTAAGCAAGCAATCAATGCAGTTACTAATGAAAGATCTTTTGAAATTGTCATGTAGGGTTTCAAAATAAAAAAACATGAAGAAATGTATTTCCAGTTTCGAGCTCAATCAAGCTCTCGTTAGGCTAAGGTATTATTTCTCAGTTTTTGGTTTTATACTAGCTAGGTTAAAATTTTTATTAGAATTAATGGCAAATAATATAAATATATACTTTTCAAAATGATTACAGAATAATGTGGAGTTTAATATGGTATTTTTGTATAGTAAAGTCATCCAAATATATTAGTATTTTTCTTTTTATGCTTTTATTTATTTATTTTTAATTCTCTAAAAATTCTATGTAATTTATTTATTTTTAATATACTCATGGAAACCATTGATTATGCTAGACATTTTCCTAATCATTGCAGTACAGGATCTATTGGAATTGGAAGTGGTAGCAGAGATGGCAGTGGTGAACCAGAACTCAAGAGGGTGCAATTAAATTTGGGCTATTTTTGCTGGCTTCGATTTTCAAATCTTTCTCATATGTTGTTTGTTTGATTTATTATCTTCATTTTTTTTGCTGTAAACATTATTATATATAGGACAATAGGGTGCGCCCATTTTCAAGTTTTATATTATGACATCATTTAATTTGAGTTTAATTTTATACTATGGGGGGCATGTGGATATGTGGATCCATTTTGTATGCATCCATTTCCAGTTTAACTTAATAATCCATCCAAATAATGATAATAAATAAATAAATAATCTCATTTGGATAATATGGTCATTTAGGTAATGTGATAGAGCGTTCAACATTAAAATCAATAAGGCATTGTGAAGGGAGTTGTCCTCGGTTCGAGTTACGTTGTAATGCGTAAATAGATGTAAAAATAAGTACTGCTCTAATTAAAATAAAAATTAAAAAATAAAAACTCCTAGATTATCTTAGATTAGGTACTGTTAGCAGATTTAGTTTTTTTTTTTTTATAAATTAAAAGAGGAGATTTGGTTAAATAGTAGTTATCTTCTCCTGGCCATAGGATTGAAATATTATCACATAAGGGTTTGGTTAGAACCTTCCAAATATTGATGCTTGATAGCACATTAATGAGAATGAAATGGTACTTGGATATGTAAATTTAATAAATATTATTTGACTAGTTATATAAAGAGTATATCAATATTTTCTTGCTAGTGATTTTAGCTGTATAGATAAAATTAAATATATGAAATTTATTTCATATTTATCATCTTGTAAACTTACCATAACTCAAAGAAATTCATCAAACTGCTAATGTGTTATTGTATGAGGGTAGCACATGCAGGGAGTGAAGCACTTATTACTGTATAAAACATGTTAATATATGTTATGCCAAACTTTATATAAATATTTTTATTTTATAATAATGATAGTTAAATTATCATCCTACAAATAAAAATTAAATTAAAATATTTTTTTTAATACTCTTAACACTTAATAGAAATAAAGTGTTAACACTTAAATGACTTAACAAATAAAGTGAATAAATGTTGTAATAACTTAACACTTAATAGAAATAAAATATTAAATATATTACAATGTTGTAATACCAAGTGAATAAATGTAAAAAAATAGAAATAAAATATCAAAAAACAAACAATTAAATACTTAATAGTAAACACTATTGAAAAAAGTCACCTAAAATTTTGCATTATTTGAAGAACCAAAAGTACCAAAAATGAAGGATTTCTATACATAAATAACATAATTAAAATATGTTTTCCAAGATCTTATTTATTTAATCTTGATTTTAACTAGGGTTAGTTTGATAATGCTTTTTAAAAATGTTTGTAGGTCAAAAACACTTAAACAAAAAAAGGGCTTTTTGGTAATATTTTGGAATTGTTGATTTATTATGATATCCTATTTTTGTAATTAAATTAAATACTTTTTCTTTTGTAATTGTAATAATATGAAAGTGCTTTTATACCTACGCCATATGTTATAAAAAACACTAATAGAATAAGGACCAATTTGAAACTACTTGTAAGAGTGCTTTTAACCAAAACTTTTATTGACTTCTATCAAAAACATTTTTATAAGAGTTTGAAAAAGGATTTTATTAGTGTTTTTTTTTTTTAACAAGTCATATAGGTATAAAAAGACTTTTAAATAATTAAAATTATCAGAAAGGACATTTGATTTTTAATTACAATAAATAGGATATTATAATAAATAAAAATTTTACTACAAAAGTATATAAAAATTTATATTAATAAATCCTATATCAACTATTTTTATGATTATTAAAAATTAAAAAACATTTACAAAAATAAATGAATTAATGAATAAACATATATAATATTTGTATTAATAAAAACCTAAAATAATTATTTTTAGGATTATAAAAATGTTTAAAAATATTTGAACTAATGAATAAACATACATGAACATTTGTGTTAATAAAAAACCTAAAATAATTATGCATATGATTATAAAAATATTTTTAAAAAATATTTGATGCAAAAATTTGTATTAATAAAAACCTAAAGTAATTATTTTTATAAAAAAAAACTTTATGATTATGGATTTTTTTTTAAATATTTGAATTATTTAAAATTTTAAAAGTATATCATATTATTGGGATTTTTTGTCTAAAGAACAAGTGTTTTTAGGTTTAGAAACACTTTTTAAAAGCTTGACATAACTTTTTTTATAAAAATGTTTATGATACAAATGCTTTTAGAAAATACGTTTTGGTTAAACGAGAAACGTAGTTGAAAAAAGCAGTGCCAAATTGACAGCTTATAAAACTTATAAAAAAAATGAAAAGGATGGACTAAAATTTTGGCTCCAGTAATTCATAACAAAACGATAAGGGGGAAAACACTGGCATTGATCTTAACGGATTTCTTTTTGGTTCTTGAATCTAAAATTCTAAATCCCTAACGTTCCTTTCTTCTTCTTCTTCTTTTTTTTTTTTTTTTTTTTTTTTTTTTTTTTTTTTTTTACAAAACTAACCCCAAATTTAAGACTCTTAAAACAAAGAAAGAGTGAAGACCTAGGCTTGGAGGCAGGGGCGAGGCAGGCATCGCATTGGCGGGGAGAAAAACCGATCGATCTCTTTCCAGGAAACGTTTCCTCAGTATATTCATCTGGAAATCCTTAATTTCAAACTCAGTTGGACTGCTTCATATCTTCTTCTTCTTCTTCCTCCTTAAATATTATTCATATTTTCTGATTCTTCCATCAATTTCTAGTTTTTTTAGTTTGTTTCTGTTCTCCAATTTCTAGTTTTTTTTTCCCAACACGGATTCCGTTTGCCCTAATGTGAAGGATTGCTTGTTGTCTGGTTCTTACTTCACCATGGACTTCAGAAGAATGGAAGTCGATATGGCCACCCTTCGGTCTCCACGCCTCCTCTCCTAATCTCCTCAAACCCTCTCTCGGTCCCCTCTTCAACCCTTCTCCCAATACTTACTCCCTTTCTCCAAACCCTCTTCTTCCCCCCTCCTACCTCCCCCTCCCCTCCCCTCTCTCCTCCACAACCGCTCCACCTCTCCGCTGCCCGAATGACGCCGTTTTGGCACTCTGCCGTCTGCCAACTCCGACCAAGCTGGGCTTCTTCTCTTGTCCGCAAAGACTCCAGCTTGGATGTTAAGGCTGATCGAAACGGTGAAGTTTTTATGTCAACGAAGCGGCTCAAGCATCGGATTGTTCAGATTTTTGCCACTCCAATTGGGTGTTCGTTTTCAGGTAACTCTGATTCTGTTGGGTTGGTGTTGGCTTGTACAATGTATGCTGTTCATTGGTTTAGTGTTAAAATTCGATATGACGACTCCCAAGCCGGGCTTTTACTCTATCAGTGTAAGGTGTTCAAGAGTTGTGCTGTTGTGAGCGCTTGTTGGAGTCCGCATTTATCGGAAGAGCAATAGTCTTTGTTGCAGAGGGTGAACTGTTCTTGTTCGATTTAGATTATTGTTGTTCTAATTCAAATTTTAAGGGAAATAGATTGAAGATCATGTGGGACAATGCAGATTGTTCAGAAGATGGGAAATGGCTGGGTTGTGAATTTAGCTGGCATCCTAGAATTTTGATTGTTGCACGATCAGATGCCGTGTTTTTAGTTGACTTGAGGTTTGATGAATGCAGCGTGAGCTGTTTAGCAAAGATTGGGATGCCTGGTGTAGGTGAATTGGTGCATAAGGAGCCGCTGGTTTCATTTTCTATGGCTGGTTCTGATGATTTTCACTTTACTGTGGCATCTAAAAGTTTGTTGTTTCTCTATGATATTCGGAATCCATTGGTACCATTGTTGCAATGGTCACATAGTATTGACAAACCTTGTTATGTTCGTGTGTTTAAATTGTCTGAACTGAGGTCACACTCGAAGAATGTCAAATATGAAGAGGCTTCAGAGTCGGGTTTTTGCATTATAATGGGATCATTCTGGAAATGCGAGTGGCGAATCTTCTGCTATGGATCTTCCTTTCAAGATCCTAAAGGCTCAACTGCTTATGAAATTTCAAAATTTTGCAAATCTTATTATGCATGGGAGCTCCCTTCAGACCTTTCATTGCTTGGTAATGAGTGTTTTTGTGGAACTTGTCTTTCAAGGAAAGAGTTTTTGAAGGGTGCTCTTCCAGTGTGGGTTTATTGGCAACAGAAGAAGGACATAGTTGTGGGTTTTGGGATACTTGACAAGGATCTGTCTGCCCTATTATATGAGCCAGACAGTTTTGGTGGGTTTACATTGATCCGGTTAATGTCCTCGGGAAAGCTTGAATCACAGAGATACTGTTCTTCTTCATGGATCTTGTAAAGAAGCCGAAATAGCCCACAATGACTTGTCAGATTTTAAAGATTATTTGTATAGTATGGCTTATTTAGAATATGAATTCATCAAGAAATTTTAAGTATTTCCAAACTTGACTACTTGTGGAAGGAATATTTTTGGAATGCCGATCTTGCTAAACTCCTATTTGGAATATGAAGAAGCCTTGTGGGGTCCTCTACAAGAGCCATTTTTAGTGAGTTTCGATCTTATTCTTGAAAAATTGAAGGTTTGTGGGGTCACAAGATCATCTTCAGTTTCTGATGTTTTTACAGATATTAGCATTCCGACAAGCATTCATGAAGTTGCTTGGAGGAGATTATGGTCGGGACTCCCTGTTGGTCTTTTACAGTGGGCATTTTCAAGCTACTCTGAATTCCTTGAAGTACTTATGGACAGGAAGTGCATCTTTTGGAATTCTTAATTGTACCGACTCACCCAATGCCTCCTTTCTTCTTGAGAAGGCCTTCATGCCGTAGCAATAAGTGGTCTCACAAAGTGCAACGTGATGATGCTCTTGTGGGTCCAGTACTTCCGCTTCCAATGTTATCTCTACTTCAAAATATTCATGAAACTGGGCGCTTTGATTTGGAAGAAGCAAATGGGTTTTCATTTCAGGAAGAAGTTTCCCTAGAATGCAAGAAAGTCATGAAGGTGGCTAGTAAAATGGCTGTGTCAGAATCTATTTGAACTATAATGATCATGCTGTCTCCCTTGATAATGACAGGGAAGAGACATGGATTGACAGTCAGAGTCTAAAGCCTTTCTACTTATATGATCAGCAACCATTTTCAACCAAATGCTCAAGAGTGGATCCTAAGCAGGACTCTGGTTATAAGGATGAGAGATTTGCTACCTTGATTTTCAAAAAGCGTAAGGAACTTGTTGATGGAGCGGGGAAACATGACTGGGCTTGAAATGTTTGATGAACTTTCGTCGGTAGAATTGAAGTTTGATGCTCCTGCTATGAACTTTAAAGAAAAGGAATTGCAAGCCTACAAAGTATTAAAGAGGCAGTTCTTGAAATCCATAAGGTTTTGACTTATATCAGGACTTCTGTAATTGATACAAAGTCCAAGACATCCATAGCTTAGAAAGGATTCCTGCCAAGTTTTGGTGAGTATTTAACCCCTGTTTTAAAAGAAATGCAAGAAACTTCATTTGATAAAGTGTAAAAGGAATAGAAAAAACAAATAGCTTTATGTACATTATACATGGATGAATGAAGAGGCTCTCATTTCCATTGAAATCAATGATGATATCAGTCTACTTCGTATTTCTCTATGCTGAGATAAATTCTCCACAAATTTTTAGTCATGTTTTAATTGTATTTTTTGATTTTTTGATAGGCAAAAGGCTAACTTTCATTGAAATGTTTATAATCACTTTTGTCAGTAAGACTCTCTTGGGCTTCTTGGCAGTTCGACTGGAGTCAAGCAATGATGTTTATTTGTTTTGGTGATACAAGCCTTACTTTGGTGATATAAGCCATACTTTCTTTTTTCCCTTCCTTTATCATCCCTCTGCACTTCCTATCTCTGGTATCTGTGTACCCAGCTAATACCAAGGTTTCAGAATAATATGGACCTTCTCTGTGCTGTAACAATATGGATAAGTTAGTGTTTAATTTCACCTGTTTTCTTTGCACAAACAACACCAATTGGAGAAGTGTTTACTGTTTTTTCTGTTTTATTTGCACCTCAATGGTTTATTATTCAGTTATCATTGATCCTAGTTATTTTCCTTATCTTTTATTTTCAGATGCTCCTTTTATACCCTGTATATGTATAACTAAAAACGTGTTTTCACAGTGATCGGAGAATTTATGTATTTAGAAATATCAATTCTGTCGTGTGCATGTGCATTGATGGTACTGTTGCTTTATATCGAACCCTGCTTTATTATTTGTTTCTGTTTTTTCTATGATAGACTATAGTTGTATTATACTTGATAAAAGAAAGGATTTGAAGATAAGAGTGAAAAGTGAGAAATCTTTCAAAGGAAGGAAATATGCACTAGTGTATAAAAGAGAAATACAAAGTCCAGCTGTAGAGAGCCTTTGGGTTTCCACAGTTTAAGGAAATAGACCGTCAAAAACTCAGTTGAATTGGGACTTGAGTTCCCTGATCAAGTCAACCAGTTAACGGTCATAGTATTTTTCATCTTTAAAGTCATTGTAAGGGGACTTTGATGGTAATTACAAGAGTTTGGGATGTCCTGCTTCTTCATTGATACAGCACGCAACATCATGAAATGCATTGAAATCATATCAAGAATCCTCAAAAATGGTGGTGTAAGTTCTCTGTAGTTGTTTGGATCAATTTCTTTTGTATTTTTTTTTTTTTGCCATTTGGAATAAATTATTTGATCTTGTTTCATAGAAGGTCTGGATTCTTCTTGGAATGTTAGAGGGGTCAATGATTCTAAAAAAAGGAAATTAATAAAAGCCTTCCTAAAATCCCAAAGAGTGGACTTAGTCTGTCTTCACGAGAACAAATTGAAAGGGGCATCCACGGACTTGGTAAGGAGCCTTGGAGTCGGGAAGTTTGTTAACTGGGCATTGTCAATGTAGTAGGAGCTTAAGGAGGGATCCTTATACTTTGAGACTCTAGAATACTCTAGCTAGTGGACAAGGAGGAGAGTCAATTCTCGCCTTCTTGTTGTTTCAGAAATTGTGAGGACAATAGCACTTGGGTCTTTACGGGTGTTTATGGGCCCATAACCAGGGAGGGAAGAACTTAACTTTGGGAGGACTTGGGAGCAATCAAAGGATCAAGGGCAAGGGCCGTGGTGTATGTGAGGACTTTAACATAACTCACTTCCTTTATGAAAGGAATAGTGGAAGGAAGGATCTCGTGCTCATGAGGAGGTTTTCGCAAGTCATAGATTGCCAGAGCTAAAAGACATCTCCTCCTCTCCAAAGGGGTCAATACACCTGGAAAGAGGGTCTAAACAACCAAAGAATGACAAGATCGGATAGGTTTCTAATCGTATGATTGGGAAGTCCTTTTCGAGGTGCAAGATGTGAGCCTTTTGCCTAAACCTCTTCCGAGCAACCACCTAATCTACTGAGTAAGTAATTGCTCAATTAGAGTCCCTTACTATTTAGGGTTCGAAACATGTCAAGAAGGAAGGCTTTAAGACCCTTATTGATAATCGTGGAGGAGCTTTGAGATTAGGAGGTACTGAAGCTATGTTCTAACAGAGAGCTAAAAGCCCTAGCGTCAACTCATAACTTGAATAAAACTTTCAAGTAGGAAGAGCAAAAGGAGGCTTTAAAGAAAGTTAAAGGATGGGATGATTTAGAAGTGTTGAGACCTCTTTCTGAGAGAGAGAGAGACAGAGTTGAAACTGGAAGCTTTGCAAGAGTTTAAACATTAGGCTCTGATGGAAGAAGTGTCCTAGAGGTAGAAATCAAGGGAGATTTTGTTGAAAGAAGGAGACAAAATACAAGATTCTTCCACAGAATGACAGACTCTCATAAGAGAGGGAACCATATCACCAAAATGAAAATAAATGAGGTCTGAGTTAAGGAAGAAGATGAGATGAAACAAGGTATTGTGGAAGCTTTTAAATCTCTATTGTTGGATACAGGGGAGTGGAGAGAAAACTTAGAAGGGTTGAATTTCCAAAGAATTACTGAGGTAGCAGTTGAAAGATTGGAAACCCCCTTCACAATAGACAAAGTGTTCACAACCTTAAGCAACCTCAATGGGGATAAGGCACTAGGACCGGATGGTTTCACGCTTACTTTCTCGCAATTTAGATGGGATATAGTTAAGGATGACATTATGAGGATGTTCAAGGAGTTCTTTGAAACCGGAAAATTTGTGAAGAACTTAAACACTACTTTCCTGGTGCTTGTGTCGAAAAAAGGAGGGGCTGAGGATTTTAAGGACTTCAAACCAATAAGTCTATTAGGAAGTTTATACAAGCATTTAGCAAAGGTCTTTGCAAACATACTGAAAAGGGTAGTGCATAAACTGATAAACATAGCCCAAAATACTTTTGTTGAAGGAAGATAGATCATGGATGCCTCCTTGTTGGCGAATGAGGTAATAGATACTTTGCTTAAGAGGAAGGAAAAGGGTGTCAGGTAAGTTTGGATATAGAAAGGTCATGATCAAATCAACTGAACTATATCTAAAGGTGCTTTTGCAGCGAGGCCTGGAGCCAAATGGGTCAATTGGATTAAGAGATGCATAACTACAACATCCTTTTTTGTGATGATTAATGGTCACCCATAAGGCTTCTTTAAAAACACTAGAGCGCTGAGGCAAGGGGATCCCCTATCCCCTTACTTGATTGTCATAGGGATGGAAGTGTTTTCCATCCTTGTAGACAAGGTTGCTTTAGGGGGCTTCCTTTCAGGTTTTAACCTAGTGAACAGAGGTGGAGAAGTGATGCAACTTACACACCTACTTTTTGCATATGACACTCCTCATGACCAAAATATGTTCCTAAAGAAGCTTATAACACGCTTAGGGTATAAAATAAGTTAATAAAATTTTATTTTAATTTTTTTTTTGAATTTATATTGCTAAGAACGTAAAAATGATAAACCGAATTAATACAAGAAATAAGCAGAAAATAAGAAACGTCACATGTGACTACAGCCATAAGAGAATAAGTTTATATACCATTGTAGAATATTTGTTAAGAGGAAGTGTGAATTAAAAGATGTTCCAATGAATTTACAAAAGAAAATCTAATAAAAACACAAGCCAAACATAGCCTTGAAAGAATAGGAGATAAGACCAAATTCGGGTCTTGTAAAGAACATTTCTCCTTTCTCAGGTTCGAGAGCCAGCCACAAATAGCAGCAAGAGAAGAGTTTATGGATTTTTCTCCATGTGATCAAGGATTTTGGTGATCAAGAAGAAGCAAGAAGAAAGAAGAAAGAAGAGAAAAGAAAAAGATTAAGGTATGTAAACTAAACCTAAAACCCTTTTTGATGATGTTTGGGTTTGGGGATGTTGAAGCATGATATTCATATTAAACCCAAATCCTACAAGCTTGAGTTTTTAGAAGAGTTGGTCATTTAACATGGTATCAGAGCTTGGTTTGGCAAGAGGTCTTGGGTTCGAACCCTCTCCTTACAATTTAACTCCTACGCTTATTCGGAAAAGTCTATAATGGACTTAACTCTACGTGCGCTGTACGGGTCGTGGTTCACGTGGAGGGGAGTGCCACAAGACGATATTCATATTAAACTCAAATCCAACAAACTTGAGCTTTTAAGAGAGTTGGTCATTTATCAGGAAACCCAACTTGCATAATAATGATGGTCAAGTGGTCTCAACTCGCTTATATGGTTGTTCGAGTCGTCATGTCCCCAATCGAATGTTTGTATAAAGAAAATGTTGTGGTTTTGCGAGATGTCAAATTTTTCAAAACCTGTGTTTTGTCTCTGGTCATCACTCATCTAAATTAACGATTCAAATTTCAGAAACTAAATTTCTACTAAAACAAATCTCCTCAAATAAGCGGTTCAAATTCGATTCCATTTAATTTTAAAATTCGCCAAAGCCGTTCGTTGCTAGCTTTCTCATCTATTTTGGTACAACTTTAGCAAGAAGCATGACTCTTACTATCACTCATCCAAATCGAGCGATTCAAATTTCGAAAGTAAAGTAGACTTCAGGAGAACAAATCTCTTTAAAATAAGTGAACATTTAAGACCCCATCGACCTAGAAATTCATCAAAGCGAGCTTTGTTTTCGTGCGCTGGGTCTATTTTGGTACAGCTTTAGTGTTTAGACCATAACTTGGCCATCACTCATCCAAATTGGGTGATTCAGATTTCTGAGTAAACTAGACTTCTAGAAGATCAAGTCTCCTTGAAATATGTGTATTCAAATCTGGACCCCATTATACCTAGAAATCCGTCTAAAGGGAGCTTTTTTTTTAGGAAATATTTTGGTATAAAGAGATTCAAGTGAATACATGAAATTATAAAATAATTATAAAAGTGATTGCTATATGAAATATGATTACATGAACATAAATACGAGAAATACCGAGAACATGATCATACAAGTTATGATAAAAGTAACAGTTATAGTATATGTATAAAGGAATACTGTTTGAAATTATCTCATGTGATTGACATTATCCATGTATATGAGATGCATAGTCACGAATAAAATGTAATAAGATTGATTGTCCAGATATGTCCCCTGTGCAATGGATGTGCAGCATGCCTATTGGGGTGGATTACATGATATAGTCGCCCCGCTTGTCAATACAAAGATAATATCACTATCTCGTACAAAGGATAATACCTTTTCAAGATGCATTATACCCGATTCACTTTTGGAATATGCAGGCAAGACACGAGATAAGATAAAATGATTAAAATTGTTATAAGAACCATGTAACATGAAAACAATGATTTGAATTGAAAAATGTGATAGAGCTACAGTAAAATAAAAAGTACTATGTATTATGAAGAATGAACGTGAGAACTCTAATAAATGACATAGTGTACAAGTAGTCGAATATATGAATAGCTAATGTGCAAATAGGAATTGTGTTAATTGTATATTGAGTCATCGAAGGACCACTACAAGTAATATATACGTTATATGCTCTCCTAATTGCCTATGTGCCTTAGCACGACGCCTTCATCCGTGTAGGCACCTAAGATGACATCTCACCGCATTTAATACGTGAGGCCAACACAACAATAGGAATCAACATCTATAGGTCGCTACCTCTGATTTTGAATATGTACATATAAGTTTTTTTTTTCATAATAGGATTTGTATATGTATAAGTCTATGAGACTCAGATATTTGTACAAGACATTATGAACACCATTATGGTGATAGTGTTAAAAGTTTTATTTCCATATGGATTAAGTTCAAGTTATATTCTGATACATTTAGTTATATTTCAAAATGGGCCCACTAATGTCAGTAACTTAAGTAAAGGAGTCCCGCTCCATGCCGCTGCCTCCCCTTCCCCGCCTTAAAGGATCGGGGTGCAACAACCCTAGTGCTCAGAGTGTGGCTCAAGGAACTCGCTTAGCCTATCTCAGCCTTGGGGACCTTATTATGGTTCAAGTCATCTCCGCTTGAAAAAATCAACCTGGATAAAAGCTAAATCCTACTGGTCGAGGATGTGGAGAATTTAGAAATTTTGGCGCTGAACTAGGGTGCAGGATAGACTTTGCCATCAACCTACCTCGATCTCCCTGAATGAGAGACGTAACTCACCCAGTCCTGGGATTTCCAGGCAGGAAAGGTTCCAAAAAAGGTCAGCATTGTGGAAGAGGCAATATATTTCCAAAAGGGGGGAAATTTAATTTCGATTAAGAGCACACTCTAACTGGCCCATCTACACAATGTCTCTATTTCGGATTCCTAAAGGGGTAAAATCCAGGTTGGAGAAAATATAGTGGGATTTCTTATGGGGTGGGGGTAACTTGGATAGAAAAATGCACTTAGTAAAATGGGGAACAGTTTGCACCAGCAAAAAAAAAGGAGGGCTCGGCATTCGAAGGCTGGAAATTTTGAACAAACCCTTGCTTGGTAAGTGGAATTGGAGGCTGGCTATAGAGGACAACCCCCCTTGGAAGAATCTAATTAAGCTAAAGTAGGATCTAGAGGAAGGGGTTATTCTCGAGGAGCCAAAGGGTTTTGGGTCGAGCCTTTGAAAGGATATTAGAGGAAGTTCCATTAACCAAAACAAGATTGCAAGCTCATATTGGGTGATGGGGATTGTATTAGATTTTGGGAAGATAAATGGTGTGGAGAGAACCCGCCGTGTGCTTCATTTCCAACTCTATATGTTGTATCTGATTCAAAAGGGGTTGAGGTGGGTGAAGTTTGGAAGACCCAGGGGATGGAAGAGGGTGGAATCTGATATTCATCAGACCTTTCAATGATTGAGAGGTGGAAGAAACTCAGAGACTGATTAGCCTAATTAGTAGTAGAAATATCGGTTAAGGGGAGAAAGACAAAATTTTTTGGTTAGTGGACAAGAAAGGCCGCATAATCGGCCAAAGCCAACTATAGGCATCTAGAGGTGATCTCTTTGGCACTATACCGACATACCTTATTTGGAACAGTTGTGTCCCCCCTAAGGTGAGTGTTTACGTGGGAGGTCTGATAGGGCAAGGTGTTGACTATGAATCAGTTGAAGAAAAGGGGCCTTCAATTTGCAAGTAAATGCCCTCTTTGCAAAGAGGATGAGGAAAACATAGACCACCTTCTCCTTCACTTTGGGGTTTTTGGGCTGCCAGGAATGGATTAGGTATGCCCATTCCTGGTTAAAGACTTAATGGCAGGATGGACAACCTTTCTTATGAGGAAGAAAGCAAAAAATCTGTGGTAGGCGGCTCTCTCTAGTCTTTGTTGGCAATTTGGATGGAAAGAAACATGGTGGTTTTGATGATGTTATTTTTTCTCAAGAAAGGTTGAAAAACTCTTTTATAACATTCCTTACTTCTTGTACAAGCCTTATCTATGAGGGGGAGTACTCTATTGTAAATTAATTGATGTGTAGGTCCATCCTGTTTCTTCTTGTATACAACCTGTGTACTCTAAGGTTTGGCCTGTTTTGTTAATATATTGTACAGTTTCCTTATCAAAAAAATAGAAGGTCTGGATTCTGATAAATGAAAAAAAAAAAGGCCTGGATTCATTTTTCCCTGTTGTATCATTTTGCTGATATGGATGGACAACAAGATGTAAGCCTCTTTCCCTTATATCACATAGTGACATGACCTGTAAGATAAAATTGCTGGTATGTTTATGTATTCATTTTTTTCTATAAATAATTTCTTTTTCTCCCTCTAGGAGATGTCCATTTTTTTGAAGATGTGAAGAGGTTTGTTTTATTACCTCATAGGATTTCAAATGGAGGTAATCTCAATCCTTTTTGCATCTGTATACAACAATATCAAATTGTAGTTATACATGGTTCATGAATTACAGAAAGAAAAAACAATTGAGACCACCTACAAAATGAATCCTTCCTACATGATGCAAGACTCTGAACTGGTGCATGATTTACTTTCCCTGTTTTCTGCATCCTCAATGGAAGGATGAAAAGCAAAGAAAGTCAAAAAGGAGAAGAGGGAGGGAGGTAAAGATCAACAAATCTCTTGATATCTATGAAAGTGCTACAGGTAGAGTGAGTAACTGTTAGCAACCTAATATTGGAGCTGGCAAAAGGGGTTTAGATTTATGTCAACATGGGCTTTCTGGGTTTAGACCTGCTTTACCCAGGTTGAACCTTCTACCACTCTATATTGATAATCATGTTATAGTAGTAAAAAATACATTAAAATATATCTATAAGATGGTTTTGTACATATAAATTTTGAATTTCCTTTATTACGGATTATTAGGTCTATGCAAACCTTAACCTATTTAGACATGGTGGATTTGTTTGAAAGCCTGTCAACCAGACCACCTTGTTTACTTCAGCAAATTCCACCTGAAATCTCCTGCTTGAGAAGCTCTAGCTTTTATTGAGTTAATAGTACCTGAACAAATAATAAAGAGAACTCTTGGCCAAGAATAGTACCTGAAATCTCTTGATTGGATGGGAGATCTCCTCGATATAAGTTGAAGATTTTTATTGACAAAAACCAAGTCTTCAACTCTTCATGTATCATTTGTTTTTCTTCATGAGAGCGAATGAAAAAATTATATGTACTAAATTTCTTACAATGAGGATGAACAGTTGTCATAGTAATTAGTATATAATATTTTTTAAAAGTCATTTAATTAAAAGAATGTTTTAATTTTTAGCCCCACTTCTATAGTTAGGAAAAACTCTGAATTTGAATATTTAATTTAATAATTATGATCATTATCCAAATGTCATGTTTTAATTTTATCTTAAATAAGGTTTTAATAATTTTTCATTGCAATGTCAATTGCCAGCATTAAATATGAATTTTTTACAAATTTATATGAATTTTTTAACAATTAAATATGAATATTGTCTTTAACATACGTATTTTTGCTTAATTTTGTCATTTTTAGATCTTCAAAAAATATTTCATCAAATTTTATATAATTTTCGCTTATCAATATTTTCGTAAAAATATCCAATCGATATTTTGCATTTATCCGAAAAGCAATGTCAGCGAAGGAAATAGCTAAATAAATTCAAAATATTAGGGTTTTTTAAGAATTAAGACCGAATTACAGTAGTTTTGTGAATGTTAGCTCATAATTTTATAAAAAAAATAAAACCCCAAAGAAGAAAAAAAAACTCAAGATATATATCAAGCCGTGTCCAAATCCTTTAACTTCTTATTTGGTCAATGACACGCCACATTGCGTGTCCAACATGTATCCGACACATGTCCGTATCACTTCTCAAGATATAATCGCCAGCGGCGCTCATGCATCGGTAATCTAACAAACGGATAAACGAAAGCCGCCTAACGCCATCAAGCCAAGTCACCCATCAGTAGCGTGACACATCAGCAAATTATAACATTATCTTGGAACCATGTCCAGCTTTCACAGCAGGAAGGCCCCCTGCATGCAGCATCATGTAGTACACCTTTGTCTGGTTGAGCAGAACTCGAACTGAAGCTACGAGGGCACTGTCGTAGTTGTAAAACTTTGATAATCCTTGGTGAGAAATCATAAGAAAATTGAGTAAAGGAAATCCATTCCCATCCCTTTTGTTTGTTTCTTTGAATTTGCATTGCATTGTATGCATCAAATAAAATGAAGGGTTATAAACTAAGAAAATAGAACATTAAAGAATCCAGTACAATAATGATATTATGGGAAAACAGATTGTAAGTCCCAATTTTGATAGAATAAGCTTATCATTTAAGTCCCCCCCAATTGCACAGGCTGTCAAAGAATGTCATATGCTAAGTTTATGGTTACAGCTCCAAAACACCATGCCTTTGGAAACATATAAAACAAAAAAAACAAAAAAATGAAGGAAAAGATATATATATTTTGGATATCAGTGGGTTTTCGGGTCAGCTTGCGCTTACCTTCTCTAATTTATAAGGTCTTAAAGTTAATGATCGGGTAAATCCTTCGATGACCGCGGACCAATTAAATACCCCTCAAAGTTGGGAAAAAAAATATCTTAACATCAAATAAATTGATCCCACCACGGAAACCTAGAGAGAGTTATTTCTAGGATTAATCCTTAGTTTTCTTCTTAAATCTGTTTCTGTTTCCAAGTAATACTGCCTGGTTAAGCCCTCCTTTATTATTTAGCCTATATAACTTTGCCAGAAACAGCACACAAAAAATAAAAATAAAAACCTGGGTTGAATATTGGAATTAGATTAGTTGGGTTTGTATCATCGTCTAATTACTAGTTTATTTCTATGATATTATCACCAGTTGATATTTATTCTAGATTTTGTGTTCATTCCTCGTTTACTTTTATTTTATTTTTTGTCTGCAAAAATATGGAAGAAGGAACTTAAGAAGATAACTGTGAAACAAACTCTTTATTGGTTAACAAAATTTAAACATATCAATTGTTTATGCATTATGTTTTTCAAAATACATATTCAAAGATTTTATTCCTAACAGTATTACAGCAGATTTCAACCTAAGTGTGTGAATTAATTTATGTTTTTGGTTCGTTATACACCATGTGGAGAAATGACATTAAAAAGAAATATATGCAAATAAATTTATAAAAACAATTCTTTTATTTGATTATTTATGAAAAGATTGAAAAAGATATGAATTTAATGAAAATACATTTTATACATGATACTTCACAGGAGCTAAATATAGCTTAATAAAAATTTGACAATACCAATACCAATACCAATATGGCCATAAAGGAATTATGATTTTGCTTTCAATTTTAACTTCTTTCCAAATCGAATTCTCAACATGGGGTCTTAGCGTCCCAGTCAAACCAAAATATGATGGTAAATTGCTATAGACTTCCTTCACCAAACCTGCACAGAATCGCTTTCAATGTAATAATAGAATGCCAGATCTTAATTGGATTGAACAAAGCTCTAATCCAAAAATGACTATTATAAGCAAGCCCCCATCACCAGAAAAACCAAAATACAAAAACCACTACATAACAAGGCTATAACTCAAATAACAGTGTTTTTATCAAACCATCGTCTTCGACTAGATCAATTAAGAGCTTCACCTTTTGTCTCCATCTTCCATTTTTTTTTCCCTGAAAAAAAAAATTAAAAATGGGATGAGCTCACAACCTAAAAACTAGCTACACCTACATTCCAGGGGATAAGGTGCATAAATGCCCTTGACTTGTAGCCGTATATCCAATCTAGTCTTTGAGTTTTTTTTTTTTGGGGTCAATAGGTGCCCCTGATGTTTAGTGTCGTATCTCATTCATGCTCCATAAATATTTAACTTTCATACGATACTTTAATAAAACGGTCAAGTAAACGCCATCATACGATGTCACGTGGGTAGCTCTCATTTGTCTATATGTGCAAGCTAGGGTTATGGATGGGTTACGACACTAAAGTCGGGAGAACCTGAGGACTGAAAAAAAACTTAGGGGCTAAAATGGTCATACGACAACAAGTCAAGGGCATTTATGCACATTTTCCCTACATTCCAGCCTTCCTAATAACAAGAAGTTAAATGCAAAATAGAAAAAAACACACAGAAATAGAATTGAAACGAAGGAATAGCCTGCCTTCCTAAGAACTTGGTAAAAAGAACATCACTTGCATGATTGTTAAATCACTAGCAATTATAAAATTAGAAACACAGTGAGGCAACTGTAAATGTACATAGAAGAATAAAAGAAGTTCTAAATCATTAAGACATATGAGTGACTAACTTGAGGTTGCCTATATAAAAAAAGATCCCATAAATTTAATTTAGTCCTACACCTGAGTTCAGTAGGGGGAAAAATAGAAAACAAAAAAAGTTACCAGTTTGAAGACAATAGATTCTCTGTTGCAACAATCCGCTAGAGAAAGAACAATCAGCCACAGAATTGAAATCCAAGGAGTTCAGTATTATTTATAGTGTATCAGGTTGTCACTGGTTTCTTTCTCATAGTCCAAAATGCCGCAAAGTATCGGTTCTGCAGTTAAAAGAAGATCCGGATTAACATATCCAAAATATCAACAATTTTCTTCATTGTTTCTATCATAAACTAATTAACTCAATAAAAATTGCAGCTTCTCAAGCAGAAGGTTTCCAGTGGAACTGGCTGATGTAAACAATTATGTTTAGTTGGGCAAGCTTTTAACCAAATCCACCAGGTCTACATGAGTTAAGGTTTGAGTAGACCTGATAATCTATACTAAAAAAAAAATTCAAAATTTAAATGTTCAAAACCATAATGAATTTTTTACTACTATAACATAATTTTCAATGTGGATAGGTTGAAGGTTCCATCTGGGTAGGGCAGTCCTAAAAACCCTGAAAGCCATTTTAACGTAAAACCATCTAAACATAACCTTTTGCCAGCTCCAATACTGGTTTGTAGTAGTTCCTCTAGCTGTACCACTTCCATACATATCAAGGGATTTGTTGATAACTACATTCCAATTAAATCAGGTGTCCAAGAACCATCTCTCTCTCTCTCTCTCTACATTGTCATTCTTTGCTTTTTAATCCTTCAGTTGGGGATGCAGAGAATAGGGTAAAGTAAATCATCCACCAGGTAAGAATCTTACTTGCATCATAGATTGAGGATTCGTCGTGTAGGTGGTCTCAATGGTCCTTTCTTTCTGCAATTCATGAACAATGTCAAACTACAATTTGATATTGTTGTATATGGATGCAAAGACAACGAAAAGCATGTGGATTGAGATTACCTCCATTTGAAATCCAGACTGTAAAGCAACCCTCTTCACATCTTCCAGACTTAGTTCAATGGACATCTCCTAGAAGGAGGAAAAGGAAGAAGAAAAGATATTGATAGAAAAAAAACATGAATAAATAAAGATACCAGCTGTTGCACTTTAAAAATCATGTAACTGAACTTAGGGGAAAGAGACTTACATCTTCTTGTCCATACATATCAGCAAAGTGATACAGCAGGGGTCCAAAATTTATCCAGACCTGTTATGAAACAAGATCAATAAACACTTGAGGGAAAAAAAAGAAGAAAAAAAAAGGAACAAAATCATGTAATGTATTCCAAATGGAAAGAAAAAAAAAGGAAAAAGGCCCTTAAGGTCTGGCTCAAGTGGTATAGGGATGATGTTAAGAAGCACGAGACTCAGATTAAACCCAAATTCCTACATGCTCGAGTTTCTGTAGCGAAGCGTTTAACATAAGACGTAGCCGGCTTGTGTTATGTCATTGACCAAAACACCTCTCTGCAATTTGAATATTTGATCTCATTTATGTATTTGAAAGTCCGTAGTGGACTTTGTGGTTTGTTTGACTCTCCACGTGCACAGGTATAGGGCCCCATGCATGTGAGGGAGGGTGTTAAGAAGCATAATATTCATATTAAACCCAAATCCTACAAGCTTGAGCTTTTAGGAGAGTTGGTCGTTTAACAAATGAGATTGGGGTTATGGGAGATTCTAGGTTCAAGTCCTAATGTGGACAAAAAGAAGAAAAAAGAAACATTTACCTATCAGAAAAAGAAAAAAAAAACAGAAAATGAAAAACAAAAGAAATTGATTCAAACCGCTACAGTGGACTTACACCACCATCTTTAAGGATTCTTGATATGATATCAATGTATTCCACGACATTGTGTGCGGTATCAATGAAGAAGCAGGTCACAACTGCATCCCAAACTCCTGCAATTACCACAAAAATTCCCTCAACAGTGAATTTTAAGATTAAAAAGACTACAACAAGGTTAACAAGTTCACTTGGTCAGGGAACTCAAACCCCATTGAGTTTTGATGGTCTATTCCCCTAAAGAGTAGAAAGCCAAAGGCTTTCTGCTGTGTGGAGAAGTATTTCTATTCGATACCCTAGTGCATAGTTCCTTTCCTTTTAAAGATTTCTCGCTTTTCATTCTTATGTTCAAATCCTTCTCCTTATCTAGCATAATACAACTATAGTCTATCATTGAAAAACAGAAAACAAATAACAATTCAGGGTTCAGTATAGAGCTACAGTACCATCAATATATATATATATATATATATATATATACACATGCATTTGTTTGTGTGTGTGTGTGTGTGTGTGTGAAAATAAAAGAGAAGGAAAATAGCGCTCCAGATAATCGAATAACAGTTAAATCTGGCATAGAAACTTTGATCCCTTTATGAAAGACTTAAACCATTGCAACAAAGTTTAGAGAGAGGCCCTTTAACCTCAACAAAGACAACACCACCCTTTTAAGATTCATTTTGTCACACACCTCCCAAATGTTCAAAACAGATGGAGGAAACTTTCCAAGTTCTAGTCTTCACCTTGCCTGCAACCAACTAATAAGGGAATCCTTCACAAAACGAGATAAAACCCATGATTGCCACAAAGATGGAGAAACAGCAATGCCTGCAACACTCAAGATGCAGTACAATAAGTATGCTATGCTAGCTGCCTCCATATGCTGAGAGCACCAGCAGCAACCTTTAACCAGGACAAACTGACTTTCCATCAACTGATCAGTTGTGAAGATTCTTTGCACTAAACTTCCCACTCAAGAAACAAGCGTTAGGCTTAACACTCAAACCCCAAGACTTAAAACTGTGTGAAGAGGGAGAATGCCTAAGAAGCACCTCAAGGAGATAACCAAAAAAAGAGACTCCTGAACTGAACTAACATAGCAAAATATTCCTTTTTGTCCTCTTTGGTACCAAAGCATTAAACCTCTTAATCAATGAAAACACAAACTGTCACCTATTCTTCCCCTCAAACTTCATTATTAAGATTCCCTATTAGTTACCTAATAAAAGAGGCAAGGAAAAACACCCTTGAGAGCAATCACTCCACACTGTACATCAACCTCAAATGCATTCTCTAACCATTTCAGATATTAGAACTCTCCCAGCCATTTCATCCCCTAGGCCCTAACTCTTCATTTTTTTTTTTTTTGATGAGTAAAAGATATATATATATATATATATATTATATCACCAAAGAAGGTCTGGGAAGCCTACCCAATATATAGATTCATACAAGATGGTCCCTCAGAGGGGACAAAAAGAGCAAACAAGGAAACAAGAAAACCCACCACCCTCGCTACACCCAACCAAGTCAAAATCAACTACAAAGATTCAGCCTATTAGCCTATGTACATATTTGTCAAGACCAATAATTACAAAGGAATAAGGCTTTCATCCTTTCGAGCTGTAAAAACTCCTATCATCAAAAGCAATGTTGTTCTTTCACGCTCAAATACTCCAAACAAAAGTTGGGTGCAGCTAGGTCCAAGCTCTCTTATGTTCTTCCCCAATAAAGGAACCTCTAAGAGGAAGGTCTCTCTAACCGACTTAGGAACACCCACTAACCCAAAATCGTCAAGAGAAGATCCTATAGCAATCTGAATAAGAGAACAAATGTAATAACAAATGATCAACCTGGGTTCCATCATTCTTCCCACAAAGGAAACATCTGTTATTGGCTAGAGTCTTCCCGCTTTAATTGATCAAGAGTCAACACTTGCCCCAAGAATCTTCCCAAGCAAAAAAAACTCCACCTTTGGTGAGAGGAACTCAAAGCACTCCAAAATAAGTTGGATGAGGAAAGCAAACTTAATTTGAACCAACTAATACTAAATCCTTGCATGTGAGAAGCTTCTCTTACTAAAAATCTCTATCCATCTCCCAAATTTCTCATAAGCATAAATCAAATCGGTTTAAGATTTTTTTTTATCCCTCAGATAGGCTCGAATTTTGAATTTCCTCCACTTCCCAATCATTGAAAGGTCTAGCAAACAAGGAGTCCAAACTCCACTCTCTCAAGACTTCTAAACATATGCTGTATGAGGTCTTTTTATTAGTCACAAAGCAAAAATCAGGAGTGGATATGAAATTGAAAGCTGCCTCTCTTCCCAACCCAAGCATCCTTATAAAAGCAAAGTCTCCTTCCCATTCCCTCGAAAAAGAGAAGATAACAAGAGCAGACTATATCCCATTCCTTCCTAATTTCCTTCCAAACTACCATAAGCTCCCTCGACCAAGAGAGCACTAACCACCTCTTTCCTCCCAAACTTCCAATAAATGACATTTCTCCAAAGGGAGTCCCTCTCATTTGCGAAACGCCAAATCCACTTGCACAACAGAGCCTTGTTTAAAATAGAGAGGCGCTTAACACCCAAGCCTCCAATTTTTCTGTCTGAACAAACTATCAACCACTTCACTAGATGAGGTTTTTTCACTAGATTGCCTCCTCCCCAAAGAAAATCTCTTTGAATCTATTCGAGGCGCAATCTTACCTGTCTAGGGAAATGAAAAAGAGACAGTATATGGGTAAAGTCGATAGAGTACTTCGGATAAGAGTGATCCCACCACCTTTAGCATTTTCCTCAACCTATTAGCATTTTCCTCCAAAATCTATCATTTGTTTCTCAAACATCCAAAGCCCCTTTCCTAGTGGAACTCTACCAAGATCAAGCACATTTTGGATTCCCAGTCCCCAAGCATTGTAGGAGAATACATAGAAAACCATATAATTAAATCGATTATCCTCCTCTCCTAGGTGCCATTAATATCTATGCAATGGTTGTCTACTAAAAGCAATGACTCTTACGGAAGGTAACTATGCATAGGATAAAATCAGGTAAGATTCTTCAAATCAATCACATTATGTCTACTAGGTTTCAAAGGTTTGGAAATCCACTACTCTTATTTATTCAAATGCATCACATAATGCAAATTTAAAAAAACAAGAAACAAAGAAAGAAAACACAATATCTCTTACCTATTTGGCTTGGATCGCTATAGACTTCGACAAAGTCACCACCACACATTGAAAAGCCTTCAGTGATCCCTGCACTGCATGCAAGGCAAGTCAATGCTAACTGAATAATAAACCATTGCAGGTGCAGGCTCAAATATAGAAACACATCTATAACATGATCAATTGATGTTTATTACCTTAGGAACCAAAGAATTGGTAGACTGATGTATCAATTCGACACAGCACAGAGGTTAAGGTCTTTATCATTCTGAACCTTAGCTATTAGTTGGGTGCTTCTTGAGACAATTCAGAATACCAGGACTAGGAAGTGCAGAGAGATGATGAAGGAAGGGGAAATAGAAAATATGGCTTGCAGCCCCAACATATTTATTTTGGTGAATTTGGAAGCAACACAGAAAAAAAATTTATGGCTTGGATCAACCCCTGAAAAATGTATTTACAGAAACATTCTCATGAATTCTTTGTTTGAATGAAGTAAGAGATCATAATGAAATGGAACCCTCTCTTTTACAGATTTATTGATGTTTTGGATATTACTTGAAAAGTGAAAAACCCACTTTGGCAATTACTTCAAAGGGTGTACAGGCGTTTTCCATCTATCTCTCCACCTTTAACACTAGTGTTCTATCCATCAAGTCAGTGGACTGTTAATAATCCTCCAGCAGGACCAGCACCTTCCCCTTTTTTTCCTCCCTTGACAGGATTATATTTTTCCTTTCCATTTTTTCAGATCTGGATATCAAACCTAGGACCTCTATGTCCCCACCCTAACCCTTTGTTGCATGAGTCATGCCTCAGAGGCCAACACCTCCCCTTATTTCTCCCCAGTTGCAGAGATGACCACCTCAGTTCAAGTAAACAGCTGTTTCAAACCACAACATTATAACATTTCAATAGATCAATGATATTCATGGAAGAATCACATCCCCTTATTTCTCCCCAGTTGCAGAGATGACCACCTCAGTTCAAGTAAACAGCTGTTTCAAACCACAACATTATAACATTTCAATATATCAATGATATTCATGGAAGAATCACATGCCATAATTCAAACTTCACTCCTGATATATTTTCACCTCATTAACTCTATTGAACTCCACTCTAAATCACTTAACAACATAGACAATCATTTAATTGATGAAAAGGAAAGCAAAAACGCAATTCCTATGCTCCAAAGTGGTGGCCTAAGATATTTGGTTATTGTAGCCTAATCTACCTCATTCAAAAGCCCCTTTTTGCAGAAGACAGTCATAACCATGAGCAAGGGACTAGGTTTCTTGCAGCATATAATAAAACTTTGGTGCTAGGTTGTCAATCTAATATCCCCATTAAACTTCTCTGTTCTTTACTGCAGAATACAAGGCAATGTCGAACCTAGTAGAGAAAAGATCTCAGCACCAAACCATTTTCTCCCAGCCAGTGCAGTTCTCTCTTAAAGGAACAATCAATCATAAACTGAACCTTAACTACCCCATAAATCCCTGTAGTCTGAACAAATCTCCCTATTTCAGCTGCAGCCGATCCAGTATGTTCATCCTGCTTCTCCCTTGGATCATTTTCATGAAGCTTCTGACATGTCTGGTTCAGGCTGTCCTCCATTTTGTCCATCAGCCTCTGTACTCCTTACACATTAAAATACTAGGCTTGCCTTGTTCTTCTCAATGATCCTTATTGCCATGCCCATCCCAGCATCCCCACCCCAATGCCATCCCCTACCTTGAGTTCAAAGGACACTTCTTGAATACTTGAAAAACCTCTTATAGAAGTTTCAGTGTCCTGGAATGCATCAAGCCGTCATTGTATATTCACATCTTACCTTCACGCTTGGTTATGTTTGAAATGTTCACCTCATACACCAGTCAAATGATCAATAGATGGCTGAATAAGGTGTCTTCTTTTCCATCCATATAACCTTATACTCTCTAAATTTTTCACATCAATGGTTGATTTGTCATTCCTAAACTGGTGATACGTGGTTGAATAAACCTAAATGTTTCAGCTCTCATTTATATTTTACCCCTTTTCTCTTTTATTTTAATTTTTATTGGCTGATATTTCACAGTTCTGTTTATTAAATTCAAAATTTAATAAATACTCATTTATAGCAATTTTCCTAGTGGAATGACAAAATGCTCCCATTGTCTCTAAAGCCTATACTGCAATGTTTTAAAGGCTAAAAGTGACCTCAAGGTCTATTATCCAAATAAGGTGAGCCATAAGATTGAAGCAGAACAAGGCATAAATCTCATCTTGAACAAGTAAATAAATTCTCAACAAAACAGAAATTACTCATAAAATCACATGAAAACTGAACATTATCAATAGTTTTTTACTCAGTTTATTCTGCTCTCATCTTAAAGTTAATTCTCATGGTTTCTTCGAACAATCTTTAGTACTACCATCACTATCACTTTTTTTTTTTTTTGATAAATATCACTTATGGGAACTGTTGAGAATCATAAAATATTCTCTAGATATTCTTTGATTTATCTCCTACCTTTTGTGTACATTATCCTCCTTCCTTTTACACTTTATTTTGTTTCCTTTTTGTTCCATTCTTTTGTATATATATAGGTGTCTCTATACTATGTAATACCCACTGACTCATTTAATAAAGAAAAGTATTCTTTTTTTCTCTCATTTCACAGGAACCTCCAAGGAGTAATAATTATGTCCAATTATTGCATTGTTCTCCTCATGAGTTTTAATGCCCGCTCATTCATCTTCCTCACCCATCAGCTCATAGTGGTACTTTTCTCTATCCATTGTTTAACAATATGATAATGATTGTATATAAGTTTAGTCACTAGGTTAATATGAAGTCAACTAAGCGATTCTTTTGTGAAAAATTTAGGCCAAGTTTGAACATAAAACAAAACTTATAAAATCTACACCAACAAAGCCCACAAAATCCATTAAAACCTTTCAAGATTGGCCTCAAGGTTATAAGCCTTAATTTCCCTAACCGAGGCTATGGTCTCAAAGTTCATTCATGGTCTTGCCTCTACTGAATAATAGCATTTTAAAACACCAATGCATTGAATGTTATGTTTTAAAATTTATCCAACTTTCATGGTAAACAACTAAAGCCTCACCTGGATGGGAAAAAAAAAATCTGACTTGTTTGCATGTAACTTACAGAGCATTTGAAGAGTGAAAATAGGAACAGAAAACTAAAGAAAAATAACACAAACATAAGCACAATACCTGGCTGGATGTATATCAGGGATTAAAACAGGACGAAGTTGGTCGTTGTCTGATAGTGAATTGCAATTGCTGTGGATCCAAGGGTAAGTGTCCACTGCTCAGCAGTTTCAGGCACTGGTTAAAAATAAGTAAACCCAAACAAGGGCATGTCAGGATAAAAAAGCCTGAATATGGAGGAGTAAATTCTTGTAAACAGGTAGAAATATGCATTATGATGGCAAAAGTAGAGGTCCATGACGTTCTCACTTATTGAGAATAAAACTTGAGCATATCATCATGTAATATGAAAATTCGTTTCCTTGGCTTATGAAACCTGTGACATAAAATAGATTGTCAAGCCTGGTGTAAAGAATACATTATATTAGATTTATTAACAACTCAACATCAACGACATACCAAGACAGGAAATCTCCAATGCCAGCCGCCCAAGTCCAGCACCAGGAACTAAACAGGAAGGAGGCCTATCCAACAAGGTTAATGGTTTCAGTAATTACCAAAACAGGACATAATTCTTTTCACAGGATTCATCACTGTGAAGAGAAAAATAACTTTTTGATTTTCATTGACTAACAAAGTGAGGGAACATACATATTTATACTCTTAAGTGTTATAGCAGATAAAGGAAACAAAGTTAGAGTCTAATTAGAAAACTAAAGAGAAAAGGAAAGAAGGAAAAGATTCCTAGATGGATTAGGAAACTAATCCTTAACTTAACACTCCCCTCAAGCTAGAGCATATAGGTCAAATGCACCAAGCTTATTACACATGTAATTAATCCTATCCGATGGGTAGATCTGGGGTTGTTGGAAAAGTGGTCGGATGCCGTCAACAATGCAGAATTCTGACATTGTCAAGGGCTTCCAAGGTGTTCCCGATGGAGATTGTTAACATATAGAGTTGTAACTAGATAGGAAACTTAACATATAGAGTAATAACTAGTTAGGAATCCTAACATGCAGATATAGGGTTGTAACTAGTTAGGAATCTTAACATGCAGATATAGGGTTGTAACTAGTTAGGAATCTTAACATGTAGAGTTGTAACAGATTAGGAAATATAGACTATCCCTCCTGTATATATACACATATTAATTCAATGAAAAACACCGCAAAATTATTTCATCAGTCTCTCTTGGTTTGTTTTTACACACATGGTATCGAACTGGATTAGTTTGAGATTTGGAATTTCGACGATCTAGAAATTTGTCGGAGGGTGACTTTGAAACGCGCTAGAGGGAGCGTGGAGTCTCACCGCCGGCATAGGAGGGTTCGTCGGTCGGCCGTAGAGCCAAGGCTGCAAATCAGGTGGCCGGATTCGACGAGAAATGAAGGCGGCCCAGCCAGCCGCAGAGTGAGTTTCTGGGCAGTTCCCTGTGAAGCACCACGCGTGTGGTCGCATGGGGTATTGTTCCGACCTCGGGCTCCTCCTTCAAGGTCGTCCATCGCCGACAAGGCCTCTGGTACACTTGGTTTCCCTGTTTGGTTCCTGGATCTAGTAGTTTTAGTGCTTTTTGTGTCGAAATGACCCCTTTTTCTAGGGTTTAGCGATTTTTCCAAAATCTCGGGATTCGGGAGTGCTCTTTGCTCTTGATCTTCTTCTGTGGTATCATAATGAGTGATTGAGGAGGAGAAGAAGCCCAGGCGTAGAAGCTCGTGGTCTAGATGATGTCAAAATCCACACAGAAGACAAATTATTTAGTCCCCGTATTTGGAATGGAGCAAAACAATTCGAATATACGTATGGGCGGTCACCTCACTAAGGATTCGCCAACCGATGATTTGAAAGAGCAATGGATGGAGGAGGATGTTCGTCTGTTCATCCAAATCCGTAATTCTATCTACAGCAAGGTACTGGGCCTCGTTAATCACTGTGAATTTGTTAAAGAGCTAATGGATTATTTGGAGTTTGTGTTGTCTGGAAAGGGGAATGTTTCTCGTATATTTGATGTGTGTAAAGCATTCTATCGTCGGAGAAAGCAGGATCGATCACTCATAAATTTTTGTAGCCTCTGAGATACATGAAGAGCTTTATGGCCCATGCCCTTTAGTCTAGATGTCAAAGTTCAGCAAAGTCAACGAGAACAGATAGCAGTTATGGGATTTCTTGCCGCTCTTCCTTCTAAGTATGATTCAGCTAAGGCCCAGATTTTGTCTAGTCCTAAAATATCATCTCTCCAGGAGACCTTTAGCAGGATTCTTTGCACCGAGGTATCATCCTCTTCTTCACCTACCCTTGTATATGCCCAGACAAGCAGTGCTCTTATTGGACAAACTATTGAGTCAGAGAGGCAACAAAATAGATGTGAAACCCCAAGAAAATCCTAATTTTCTGAAAAAGGGTAAAATGGTAATTTCGGTAAAAATCCGGAATTTTTCTAGATCTCGGATGATAAAAGCAGGCTTTCAGGTTGAATCGTCTCGTGAAATCCTAGCTGCGTTGAATTCGTCGGGTCAGGGAGCGAGTCGAATTTGCACGTTTTGGCTGCTTGGCGTAGTGCGGGACAACAGCGCATTTAGCGGGTGGCTCCTGCGGTCTTAACGTGTCGGGTGCGAATGGTCGACTTGAGGCTCAAGTGTGGGGCCGCATGTGGACATATGGTATCTCTAATTGGAGGAAAATCCAATAGTGGATGGATAAAGTGGATAAGGAAATCCAATGAGCCAATGGTGGCTTGACAAGTGGCAAGTGAGGGACAAAATGGGAATAAAATGAAAAGAAAAAGAGACATCTTCTCTCATTTTGGAGTTGGACGTGCAGTGGAGGAGGAAAATCACTTGCTTTTTAAAGAGCTCCGATACCACAGATTTCCGAGCGGGCCGGAGTCGAGTTTGTGTCGAGCGAGAAGCGAAGTGTTCTACGTGCGCGAGGAGCTGCAGCGTGGGCACCCGGTTTTGTGGAGTTTCAACAACTCCGAAGGTAGGGATATTTCTCTTGGTTTATTAACACTGGTTAAGAGTCGTTTTTAATGGATGGGGATTTGTTGGGGCACGGTTGGCGGGTGTTTAAGTCACCCGAATCTTTCGCCGTGGAGAAAATCCACATTGTGGCGGAGTGAGCAGTGTCGACCTAGGGTTTTTCCTTGTTCCGCGTGATATATTTTGTGATTTTTTGTGTTGTTGGGTGATTGAGGAAATGGTGTTTGGATTGTTATTAGCCATTTGAGCTAATTAGGGTGTTGTTATTGATTGTGAATTGAACTCACGCTGATTACTGTCTGAATTAATTTTGTTAATATACATGTAAAATATATTAGCGTGAATATTTTGGAAATGGCGTAATGTATTCAGTATGCAAGGCACCACTAGATGGTAGGTGTGAGTGCATGACATGAAATAAAAGAAAAAAATGAAAACGATTGTGAAAGGAATTTCAAGGAAGATTTTAGAAGAATGCCTTGGAAGTTGTCGATAGTTCATCTCGGAGAGGTGACCGTGACTATTTCGGAGAATTGACAATTCACCTCGGAGGGTTGTGCGATATATTCTACCGAGCTTCGGTAGTAAGTTTTCGAGAACAAAACCTTTTGTTTTGAAAGCTGTATTTCTTCAAGCGTTGCTTAGGCATGTGTGAGAGTCGTGAACGTCGTAGGGCATGATAAGTGGCGTCTCATTCATGGCGAGTAGGATTTTGTGCTAGAGTTGCATGTCACTGGGTTGGTGTGTGCTTAGTTTGTTTGACCATTCATGTGCATTTAGGTGGGGAATAGCGGCGCTTGTAGGATGATATCTCTTGGGCGTTAGCTACCGTACCGTCGTGGGACCTTTGGTCTGAGACATTGTGCGGCGACGGTGCTCATAGAATGACATTATGAAGCGGGTGGATTGTGGCCTTGATCCATGTTTTGTATATTATATTAGAACATGTTAGTTTTAATATAATGTTTTATATTAAGAGTGATGTAATAACTCTTGGTAAGCCCGATGAAAATGTCGATTTTATTTATATGGATAAATGGGCCTACATAGCCATTTTACTACGTATGTGGACACGATTGTGGTTGTTTGTATAATATTAGAGCGAGGTTGCCTTGAAAATGCATAAGTTGTATGTGTATTTTGGGTAGAGCTCGTCTGAAGAGAGGCCCACTTGCGTTTTTAGTTAAATCTAAGTCTGAGAAAAGGAGGCTAAATGGTGTGGTGTCGGTTTTCGGCGTCTGGCGAATCTTCCGTAGGTTGACGGGTTGTCGAATGACAGGATTTGGGATGTCGCGGTAAACATTAGTCTGGCGATAACAACGAAGGACTGTGGTTCTGAGGTGTTGTTTGTTATTGCATCATAAGTCAGCCATGTGATCTGCGATTGTAGAAACGACATGTCCAATCGAAATTCCGATCTGCTCGTATAGCTTCTACTCTTTTGAGGCATCAGATTAGTCGATTCGATTTTATTTATGGAATTAGCCATGTTCGATTATATCGAGACTCGTGAGATCTCCGTCTACTCAGATTCTTTGCTATTCTTGAGTCGGGTAACCGAATAAATGTCTTGTATCTTCTTCATCTTAGAATGGTCGGTTATTTCTGAGCCACAAATCACATGACGGGTAACTCTAGTCTTTTCTCTACCTTTCCTCCTGACCTTCACCTTCAGCATCATTACGGCTTAAATGGATCACATTCATGTGTTCTTGGGTGGGAACGCGATTGTACCCACTCCATCTATTCCTTTGACATCAGTCTTGAATTTACCAAATTTCTCTTTTAATTTGATGTACGTTATGATTAACTCGAGCACTTATGCTCTCATTCTCTCTGATTTTTGTCTCTTTTTGAAGAGATCATATGGCCAGCCAGTGTGTGGCCCGGTGATCACGGGGGTTTTATACATCCTTGATCCTCTGATCCAAAGACTATTACTTGTTAAGGTCACTACACCATTTGAAACACATTCTGGGTTTTTGGTCATCTTTTCATTTGCCATTATTAAAGAAATCTTGTCTCGATTTTGAGTTTGTTATCCCTTAAATTGAGTCTTGTCAATTTGTAGCTTGTCATCGCAGATTATAATCACAGAAGTCGATAAGCGTTTGTGTTTCGCTTTTAGATGAATCCATTCGGATGTGTGGGTCCTGCCCGATTGTGTCCCAATGGGTTTGATACTTTGTCTTTTGTTAATGATTATTCACGAACCACTTGATTATATTTAATGAAAACCGCTGCAGTTGTTTTCTATTTTTGTGCCTTTATGTTGATTCATGCACCGATTTCACGTTTATGTTCAAAATCGATAAGTGATAATCACCGAAAGAAGTATGTTTGAGCAAATTCCCGATCAACCGTCTTGACATGGCATCCTTATTGAACCTTTTGTGGTGACAACTCTGCTTTCGAGATGGAGTTCTTTGAGAAAGAATAGACACCTCCTTGAAACTGTTAGAGCTCTATTATTTCATATGCATGTACCCAAGCATTTCTAAGCTGATGCTGTTTCCACAGCTTGTTTTTTGATTAACCGGATGCCTTCATCAGTCTTGGTCGCACCGTATCACGTCTTTCCCCCAGTAAACCTCTCTATTCCCTATTGAGCCTCAGATATTTGAATGTACCTGTTTTGTTCGAGATGTTCGTCCTCAGGTATCTAAACTTGACCATAAATCTTTAAAATGTATCTTTCTTGGTTATTCTTGGGTTCAAAGGGGTATCGATGTTACTTCCCTAGTCTTCGTAGGTACTTGGTTTCTGCGGATGTCAAGTTTTTTGAGAATGTCCCTTTCTCTTCATCCTCGACCCACACTAGTCAAGGGGAGGCAAATGACCTGCTAGTGTATACTATTGCCTCCCCTGTGGCCCCTTCTATTCCTGCTCCAGTAAAGTCGACCCTCTATTCTGCTCGAGTAAAAGCCTCACATCAACTGCATCTATGACTCGTCGAGCGCATTTAGTCTCACAGTCCTGTGGAATTCAACAGGCATCGGATCAGGTTCGATGATGATCTCACATTGCTCTTCGTAAAGGTAGAGCGTCGATGTGTTCATCGATTTCCTCATTTGGCACTTATAACCAGTTGTCCCTCTCGATCTGTTCTTTTATTGGCTATTTTGGACTCCTATTTCGTTTATGACACTTTTCGAGGAAGCCTTAGCACCACAGTTAAGTAGTCTTTATGATAGAAGATGGATGCTCTAAATGGACTGGTACTTGGAACTTGGTACATTTACCTCTTTGGGAAGAAGAATCATTGGATGTCGTGAGTCTTTGCGGAGTCAAAGGTATCAGGATGGATTCGATTGCGATTGCTAAGATGACATCTATTGACTTTATTTCCACCAGCGCCACTCATAATTGGGATCTCCATCGGCTTGATATTAGACGCCTTTCTTCATGGCGATGGGGAGGTATATGGAGCAGCTTTCCGAGGTTTGTTGCTCAGGGGGAGATTGGGAAGGTTTGTCGCCTTCGGAAGTCGTTATATGGCTTGAAGCAAAGTCTTCGTGCTTGGTTCGGTAAATTCAGCCAAGCAGTTGAGACATTTGGCGTGCAGAAGAGTAAATCTGACAATTTCGTCTTCTACCGGAACTCCAGTTCAGGTATCATTTTGTTGGTGGTATATGTGGATGATATTGTGCTCAGGGAGTGAGCTCTGCGGGGAATCTCATTCCTTAAGTCCTTCTTGTGACCGGTTGTCCCTGAAAGAGACGTAGGGATGCTTAGATATTCTTGGGTGTTGGAAGTTATGCGAGATAAGCATGGAATCTTAACCTCTCGAAAGGAAATATGTGCTTGATTTATTAATCACGGGAAATTTGGAAAATTGGGAGCAAGCCATGTATTTCCCAATGGCTCCAGGGCGTACACCTTACTAGAGAGAAGCGAGTTGTTTAAGGAACCTGAGATATATAGAAGACTAGTTGGGAAGATGAAACTACGCTTCACGATGCTTCGTCACGATGTGCGGCTCGATCAGTGTTGTAAAGTGTCGTGTCTTCGTTGTGATTGGCGAATTTGTAAAACATATTCTATGTTACTTGAAATGAGCTCCGATACAAGGTATTCTATATAGTAATCATGGGCACAATATGGTTGAATGCTTCCTGGAAATGTTGATTGGGGCGGGGGTCGAAGGAAGATAGAGGAATCCACATGCAGTTCTTGTGTTTTTGTTGGTGGAAATCTGATCTCATGGAAGAGTAAACGGGGTTGTTTCCATTTCAGTGCGGAATCAAAATATAAAAGCAATGACCACGATGCATTGTGTGAAATCATGTGGCTTCATCGACTCTTGATGGAAGTCGGCGTGAGGCCCCCGTAGTCCCAGTGAAAACTTTGGTGTGATAACCAAGATGTCCTTTATATTGCCTCGAATCCTGTATTCCATGAACGAACTAAGCATATTAAGATTGAATTTCTGGGCTGTTCGGTAAAATCTGACTGGTTTGATTTACTACGTGATATGGCTTGGAATCGCAGGTTGAATGAAATGTTTTCACAAGGCTCACAGAGTGGGGCCAGAGTTAGCTATTTATGTAACAAGTTGGGCATGATTGACATTTATGCTCCAACTTGAGGGGGAGTGTTAACATATGAAGTGGTGGCCCAGTTAGGAGCTTAACATAGAGTTGTAGCTAGTTAGGAATCCTAACATGAAATATATACGAGTTGTAACTAGTTAGGAATCTTAACATGTGTAGAGTTGTAACTGATTAAGAAATATAAGAACATCCCTCACATATATACACATGTTAATTCAATGAAAAAACACGAGGAATTCTTTCCTCGATTCCTCTTGGTTGTTTTCTCTGAGATGATGTGACCAAAGTGAGACACGGTCCAGTGGAATGGTCCTTAAATTGACTGAGGGAGCGTGTGGCCAGGAAGTGAGACATGGCCACTTGATGTGTCGTCGGAATTGACTACACGGAGAGTTGATGTGGCCAGAGTGAGACACGGCCACTAGATGGGTCTTCGGAAGAGGGCTGCCAGAGAAGAGTGCTGTTGGGAAAAGAGGGCTGCCAGAAAAGTCGGACCCACTAGATGGGTTGCCGGAATTGAAAACACTACAAAAACTTAACCCAAACCTTCCATGGCTCTGATACCGCATGAAAAGAAAAATAACGCTTTGATTTTCATTGACTAATAAAGTGAGGGAACATACATATTTATACTCTTAAGTATTAGAGCGGATGAAGGAAACAAAGTTAGAGTCTAGACTAAAGAGAAAATGAAAGAAGGAAAAGATTTCTAAATGGATTAGAAAACTAATCCTTCACAATCACGATCAAAGGACATGTGATTGTAGATACACCTCTAAGATAATAATATTTAAGATTTGTAAAGGAATAAAGAAAGCAACAAGAGAAAACAAAATACCTATCCTTAGAGCGATTTGGGAATAGACCATCAAGCTCTTCAAGAATAGGCTTGTAGCACTGGTCACGTTCCTTTTGTCCCTGGATTAAAAAGTGCAAGAAGTATTTTACTTTTTCAGAGATCATGAATGACAATAAATATTGAATCTGAAGTTTTAAAGGAATTAAGGAGCACCTCTGCTGCCCAATCTCTCACTATGTTTCTTATAATGCAACGAACCTGAAAGACAAAATTAACAATAAGAAATACCCCGTTGAAAATAGTGGGATTTATAGTAAAAAATCCACTTACATAAAGATTATAATAAGATAAGCCACCAAGAAAATATATTGTGACCAATGGTGGATCCATTTTTACTCTGAACATATCAGAAATAACACTTCTCAAAATGTGCCTGAAAGCAACCTTACTCCAGATCATCCCCCATCCTTGTCTATGGTGGTAGTATGAGACAAGGGAACAATGGTTTGAGATTTGAAATGAGGTTTAAAGAGGATTCAGTCAGCTGCTCAGTGGTAAGTGCAGAATCAAACAGCTGGTGGGATGCATGAGCTATTCTCTAACTATAATCAGACCTCATCAAACTATATAAATATTTTTTATTATGTTATTCAATAAGTAAAAATAATACACACATATTTATAAAGTTTTATTTTAATCATAATTATATTTAAATGTAAGAAAGTTGTGAAGAGAGAAAACTAAATTTTGTATTGAAAGTTAATGATTACATATTACACTTCTACATACATATACACAAGCTAAATAAGGATAAAGGAAAAAAAAATGTATAATATGTAGCACTTTCCTCCCCAAGTGAAGCGTATATATCGCTATCTGTAAAGTTTATTCACAAATATTTAATCCTAAGACTGGAGTTGATTACATGGTTAAACTCTATTTTGAAAACTAGGTTTTTCTATCTGGATCTATTACCATGTGAACAAATAAAAACTAAATTTTGTACTGAGAGTTAGCATATTACACTTATATATACTATGTATAAGATATATATAAATAAGGATAAAGAAAAATAAAAATGTACAACAACTAACAAAAGTTCTCATGTTTTTTAAATAGAAAATATTATATATATATATATGTATATATATATATCCTTAAGAAATAAGGCAAAAGGTTCTTCAGAATAATTCTAATTATAATTACAATAAAACGTAAGCCTTAAACAACGAAGGATCTCTTTTCATTACCAGGGGAATAAATATACCTTATCAACATCAACCAAAGGAACATTCAGCTGGTAGCCGAATCCAACCATTCATGAGATGATGAAGATACCTGGATAGGAAACAGATATCAATATATCCATTCATCGATGATGGGTTTGAACAAATCAGAATTATTAAAAGATAAGAGGCACAAGTAGGTGTAATAGGAAAGGTTAAACCAAACGAAGGAAATTAAAAAATCTTCTAATGTCTTATGGAAAGCAAAAGCTTCCAATCTCACATATAAATTTGTGAAATCCCTAATAGTTGCAATAGAAGTATTATTGATAATAAATAAATAAATAAACTTTGCACACACAAGAAACTGCATTGCAAATTAGATCAACATGGAGCAAAGGCAATCCTCATGTTCCATGACCAAAGCAACTGTTTGGCTTTTCTTGATTTCAGTATCATAAAAAGATTAACACCATTTCTAATGATAAAGGAAATGAACATACAAATTGATGGGGAACAACATTAGGATAATTTTGGCATTTCATAGTCTGAGCTGAAGTCTTAATCTTTACCGTATATTATAATTGGCTTAGTTAGTTTCTTTTCTAGTCAAATTTCCATTATTTTTAGTTTTTAATCTGAGTAAGAAAAGAGTCATGCTCATATTAAGAACTAAAGCCTTGTTCATATTGAGAAAAAGAGGTCCAATAGTCTATATAAACCTATGTAGTCTTACAATTTCATTGATAGAACTTATTAAGAATTTAGATGCTATCCTGCTTATTAATGGTGTAATTCCCACAGAATGTAGTGTGATTGCCAAGGAACCTTACAAGCCATCTAGCTTAGGGGGGAAAGAAAGACAGAGAGAGAGAAGAGGTTGGGAGGTAAACCTATTATAGTGTTAGAAATCCCATGCTATAAATAATCAAATATCTAAAGACATTAGATATCCACATTGCTAACCAAAAAATTTTCAAAAGGTCATTCACTTCTATATGTTGAGGTGAGGATGTTGGGCGTCCTTCTACATCTAGGAGTCAGGAGTTGAAGAAAATAGGGGATTTGTCACCATGGACAAAGACAACTTTTTTATACAATCAACAATGAACAAGATCCTGATTTATTGCCAAAGGCAGCTAGCTCTATCTTCTCTATCCACTTGTGATGGGAAAGTTTACCATGGTTTTCTCCTGTGAAACCAAGAAGTAGAAGCAATTTCAATAGAATGAAGGCAGTGGCATGGCGGAGAGGCTCAGGCATCGACAAAGGGGATGGAAATGAGGTCCATTTTTGCTATCAATGGATGTCAACTTTTCATGTTTGCAGGGAAAAGAGCTGTCAGGGGAGGCTGTATTAGTCGGTGCTTTTTTTTTCTACATATGGGTGGGTTACCTGGGTGGCAACATAAGAGTAGTAGTTGAAGAAGAAAATGCTTCTTGGGCCCAATTGTTTAAAGAGGGTTTAAGTGGTAGCCTAAGGAGCAAGTTTTTCTGAGACCTGTTTGGATGCATGTTTTGGAGTGAGGGGATTGTTAAGAGTGGACCTGGCCTACGGTTTCTCTAGCTTGAACAATGAAGGACATATAAAGAGATACGAGCTTTAAAAGAACGGCTCAAAGATGGTGAGGGTTTTATAGGGCTTAATAGTTCTGCAAAGGCCCATCTAACGGAGCAGGAGGATGGCAATGAAGATGCAACTAAGTGGTGAGAGGGGGAAATAGTAATTCTAAGGCTGAGAAGCAAAATCCCTCTTCAGGGCCAGTGGAAATCTTCTCATGATCTATTCATGGATGATGTCCTCATGGTAGCTATGATTGAGAAGTGGACAGATTTGAGACAAGTCCTTAGGTCCAATTCTTAGGCAATAATCACGAACGAAACACTAGCGGGAAAGGCGAACAGACTTTTTGGGAGCACCCCTCTCCCCACATCTTTGGAAAGGCCTGGATGTCAACCTTTAAAGTTGGTGTTTCAAGGGCATTTTCAAGAAAGTCCAGGGATGGCAAAGAAAAGCCCTTCAGGGAAGGAGTTGGTGCCAAGGGACAAGGAGACGACTCCGTGTGCTTTGGGCATCAATGGTGCTACGGAGGAGAGGAATTAGTTAGCCTGCACAATAGACTAAGGATGTCAATCATGAGCTTCGAGAAGGAAATCAATTCTCTTCTTAAGAAATTGGATCAAGAAAAGGGAAGGGTGTTAAGGGGTTAGGAGAATTAAAGAAAGTTGCCCCTTCTTCCCACTTGGAGAGACAAGCTCAAAAGTTACAATGTTCAGTCAACTTAAACAATTCTTTTTCCTTTGTTAGGAGAAAGCGAAGGGGTGTTTGAGACTTAGGGAAAGCTGTAGTGTGTTTTAGGGGTTTGTTTCTTGGGTTGGAGTGGGCGGTTGTTTCTCTTACACCCTTGTTCCTTTGGTCACTGTTTGTGGGTAGGGAGGTGGTTTTAGGGTTTTTCTTTTCTCTTCCCTTGCTTGCCTTTTGACCTTAATTGGATACTCCAAGTGTACCATGTTGAGCCTCTAGACAACTGCTTAATGCATTCTGCTTATTTACCTACATAATAAAAAATAGAAATTAAGAAAATAAAGAATATTTCATCCAAAAACATCCTATGTTCAAGGAAATGGCTTGATCTGAGAGGTACCCTAGTCATAAAATCCATCTAAAATGCATCAAACCAACTTCTAAAGAAAGAATAACCCATGAAAGGAAATTACAAATGATGATAAATAATTAGAAAGTCTAACCAGGTAAGCACCAAACAGCGTAAAAATGAAGGATTGAACAGTAACATATGAATTTGGCATATCTGATCCATTTTACAACATTGTAATTCCAACAGAAATCTTGATTTACTTCATAGAATACCATAATGAATGAACTTACATTTCCATTGGAATCAGCTAACGAATATGGCATCACCTCATCATTATTAATCTTAACATCATTATCACCAGCTTGGTCTGTCTCTGTGTTATTTCCTGGGCTTTTACAGCACATCCCGGCACCAGACTCGCAGCAACTTTCAGCTCCCAAGTCCTGTTGTCACAAATAGAAGTCTCAAATTTCTAGATGAAAAAGATATAAAGGGAACCGATCAGACTGGCAGTAGAAGTCAAATTTCTGAATGAAGAAGACATTGTGGAACTGACAAGACACTGCAGTCCCAACACTTCACATTTATTCCAAATAATAGTTACAAAAAGACATAAACAAATGGCTTGCAGAGACCTTACTAGTAACCCCTTCAGGTGTCTTGCATGCCATATCACTTTTCCCATACCCAGATTGATCAGATTGTGGACAAGATATTCTCCCGCTTTCTCGTCTACCTTGGCTCATATCAAGAGGGGTTCAAATGCCTGCAGAGCAATTATTTAAGAAAATACTACATCAAGCAGTCATGTATTAGGATGTAACTTAACCAAGATATTTCAAAGGCCATCCTCAGGGAACTCAGTGGATCATATAAATAACCAAAACAGACCTAGCAAATAGCAAAAGAAACAAAAGGAGGCTACGAAGAGTACGGAAATGCAGATCACCTGAAGCATGCTAAATATGAAAAAAGAATTCACTGAAATACACCTGCAACAGAGAAAATCAACTTTGTTATAATCTGGTAAGATGTCATTTGGCAAAAAGTTTTTTCAAGGCAATGTTTTTTTGAACACTCGCAAGGGCATGTGCAAGTGTTAGAAGACTCAATTTTTATGAGATTAAAAGACTCTAATTTTTATAGTTAATAAATATTTAAAACAAACAAAATAAAATAAAATAAACGAAAAAGTACAGAACAAATTCTTTGTCACAAAAATGATATTAATTATTCCATAACATAAATGAAAAAAAAAAAAGGAATAATTGGCTTTTGAAAATCTTCTGCAATTTAAAAATAATATTAAGTGAATCACATAATGATTTTTATTTGAAAAATAAGAAATAAATTATATAATTGACATATAGGAAAAATTATACTATAAAGAGAAGAAAGAAAAAAAATATAATTAAAAAAAAGTGACATCTATTTCTATTTCCATTAGAATATCCTTATTAATTTGACATGATTTAATGAAAAGGAAAAAAATTCCTTCCAACAAACTATAAACAATTGGGTTGGGGGGAGGGTGTGTTTAAGGAAGAAAGAGAAGAAAATGATTTCTTACTTAATTAGACCAGAAAAGTTACACAGGGTATAAATACACAATTCTTTTTTTTAATAACAAATATGCACAAAAAATATATGATTCTATATTGCTCTTGATGACAATTTTTCTTAATATTTCAAAAACTGGATTAAAAAAGGAACTGTACCGTCTCAATCTTTGGGAATTTTGAAGGGTAGTGAGATAGTAACGCCTGGAAACAAGTAAAAAATGGTGTTAAAAAGTAAGATATCTTGAAATTAATAACTTAAATATTGTGAGGAATGTTATTTAAATATTTTCAACAAGTAATTAACTATATAAAAAGAACGATGCAAGTTATATAAATATTTCGATTTTCAACAAAACATTAGGCAGAAAAAGTGTTTTCTCCCAAAGATCAGATATGCAGCAAGAACACACTCTCCACTCCAAGCCTACTCTATACATTTCAACAGATACAACAACCACCTTATCGCAGAAGTCTAATAATCTTTGCATCAGAGTAGGGACAATGAAAGAAGCTTGAAATCCAAACCTACTCTGATCTTGGCTATATGCCATTCTGCTATTGGATCATCGGTGAATTAAACTGAGTGAGTGATGAATGCTTTCGACCTAATATTTTGACTAACTTCAAGTACAAATTTTCACAACAGTTTTTTTTTCTCTACCACAGCAGCTATATGAACATAATCTCATTGCAAGAAGGCTGGTTCAGGCCTAATTTTCTGGAAAACAATTGAAGGATACTCTTAAAGCAATCTCAAGTGAGCCTAGTCAACAACTATCTAATCACAAAAGAATCACAAAATATAGACTTCATCTTATTGATTGAAAAATCCACACCCTCAAAGAAGTTTGTTTATCTCCCACCATTAAGTCAAATACAAGGGGGCTACCATCCAAGCCTTCTTGCAAGCGCTTTCCAACAAAGAACCTTTGCCAAGAAGAAGGATCTCTTTCACATAAGAGAAACACCCAGTTGCGCTAAAAATGGCTAAAAGCAAATCCCACATAATTTTAGCCTTTGAATAATGGATCAACAAGTGGTCGGCAGTTTCTTCCCCTTCACCACAAAGGAAGCACCTATTCGCCAACGATCTACCTCTTTTCTTCAATTGATCAAGAGTTAGCATGCAACAAAGCTTGAGAAAGAAGCCAACTTTGGTGAGCTTGAGGGTTCAAACAAAGCGGAATGGGAAGAGACTCGAACTATAGCGAACAAGTAAAATGCTTTGCAAAACGCTGCATCCTTGACATCTTTCACCGGCAACACATCCTCTTGATTCATGACTAACTCTCTTTTCTTGAAGGACTGCACAAAAATACAGACACCATCTATTTCCGTCATTGAAAGGTCACAACAAAAGGGGACCATCCCATTCATTTGGATCCCAAAAATTTGCCACCATAGCCTCTTTATTGGCTGCCAACGAAAATAGAGAGGGGAAAGATAAAGACAAAGGTTCCTCCCCACACCAAATGTCTTTCCAAAAACGAACCCTCCTGCCATTCCCTAAAGAGCAAAAAGTACCAAGGAAAAAGGACTCCCACTCCTTTCTAATCTCTTTCCAAACTCCTGTTCCATAGGTTCCTCGCACCTTGCAAGAGCACCAACCCCCCGAATCCTCCCCAAACTTTGAGCCGATAACTTTCCTCCACAAGGAATCTTTCTCATTGGCAAAGCGCCAAAGCCACTTGCTCAAAAGGGCCTTGTTAAGATTAAATAAGCCTCTGCTCCCAAACCCTCTCCGCTGCTTTTTTGTCGAATGACTGATAACCCACTTCTAAGGTGCCATTGAAACTCAGGCTTACGGAGTTTCATAAAACCTTAAAACCTTGACTTTAGCCACATAATCTTAAACGAGAAAAGGAGAGGCCTCATTGAAATCCCACCGTCGAGGAAAATCGGGAGTGTTGAGAAATAGGCCTAGACGAGTTATTTGAACCACATTACTAAAGTAGTCCTCCCAACATCAAAAAATAAAAACCAATCAAGTCTGGACATCAATCCATTGTTGTTTCTTCCTCCCCTCCAGGTAAAAGGACCCCTTTGTAACGGAATATCTCTTAACCCCAAGTCTTCAATAACTTCAAAAAACCTTCTCATAGAAGATAAAATCCTTCCCACTCTCTTACTTTCAAAAGGAAAACGAATCATATTAAAATCACCCC